>CM069147.1:11398089-11513995 GCA_035221665.1 Okamejei kenojei
ATCCCCCCTCTGGTGCCCCATGATTTTTGGCAGGTCCATCTTCCCAAATCTCCCTGTGCACCTATATCCCAGCAATTACCCCTGGCAAACGAGGAGGTGTAAAACCTATTCTCCATGCCTCTAAGCCACCAGCCAGGAACCTAAACTTCAGATGAAGTGGAGATTAATGTACATCTCCTGTGTAGAGCCTCACGGCTCTCTATACATTAGGAGACCATTTTGCAAGGTTCTATGTTGTCCCTGCATGGCCATTTGGAGTTTCATTTGCATGTTAATTTCAAGTCCCATCCCTTCCCGTTTGCACAGCTCTTTCCTCTCCACTGCCCAACTGAGGCTGAACACAAACATAGAAGAAAACAGCACCTCTATTCTGTTGGCAGTCTAAACAGCCGCAAGGGTAGGAAACATTACATTTTTTTCCAATTTCAAGTAACTACTTCCCCTGCCTTGCTTTCCTGCACCCATCCAATCCACCGGATTCTCTGCTATTGTTGCTCACCTTTTTCATCATCCCACCCACCAGTTACCCAAGACTTGTGACGTGCTGTCATGTGGTCCCATCTGTCCACTACCCACATACCTGTCCACTTCTGGGTTGTTATCCTCCTTGTTCCTTTTTCCTAATCCTAGCCCCACCTGGTTCCATTTTCTACCATGTTCCCTTATCTATTTGTACAATAGGCTGGTACATATATAGGAACGAATTTGTCAGAGGAAGTGGTTGAGGCAATACAACAATATTTTATGGATGCTAATTGCTGGAGTAACTCATGGTAAAGCCCAGCATCTCTGGAGTAGAAGAAATGGGTGATGTTTCGGGTCGAAACCTTCGCACACTGAGTCAGGGAAGAGGCGATACAGAGATAAGAAAGTGTAAGGTCTAAAACGAGACAAAGTCATGGAAGATTCAAGGAAAATGAAGAATAGATCATTATTAGCTAGGAGAATGTAATAACCAAGCATTAAAGAAGGAAACTGCAGATGCAGGAGAATCGAGGGTACACAAAGGCTGAGAAACTCAAGCGGTGCAGCAGCATCTAAGGAGCGAAGGAGATAGCGACGTTTCGGTCGGACCCTTCTTCAGCAACTGGTCAGGATCAGGAAACGAGAGAATATAGACGGTGAGTGGATAGATAAAGAACAATGAATGAAAGATAGGCAAACTAATTATCGATGAGAAAGAAACAAGCCGCTTTGTAGTGTGAAAATGAGAAGCTAAGTGCGATTAAGGTGAGGAAGAGATAGAGAGAGAGGGAAAGCCAGGCCCAGGGCGAGGGAGAGGTGGGAGGAGACATCAAGGGTTAACAGAAAGTGAGAAAAATTCATTGTCAAGCCCAGAACTTGCAGACTTCCCCAAGTGGAATAAGAGGTGATTCCACCAACATTGTCGTGTTGCTCACTCTGGCCGTGGAGGAGGCCCAGGACCGAGAGGTCGGATAATACGGAATGTGAGGGGTAGTTGAAGTGCTGACCACCGGAGGTTGGGTTGGTTAATGCGGACCGAGCGAGGGTGTCGGGCGAAACGATCGTCAAGCCTCCTCTTGGTCTCACTGATGTAGATCTCTGGCATCTGACAGCGGATGTAGTAGATGAGGTTGGAGGAATGTGCAGGTGAACCTCTGTCGGACCTGGAAGGACTGCTTGGGTCCCTGAAAGGAGTGAGGGGGAGGTGAAGGAACAAGTGTAGCATCTCTTGCGGATGCAAGGGAAAGTGCCCAGGGAAGGGGTAGAGCGGAAGGGAAGGGAAGAATTTGACAAGGGAGTTAGCAGAGGGAGCGGTCTTTGTGGAAGGCAGACAGGGGGAGATGGGAAGATGTGGCGAGTGGAGGGGTCACGTTGGAGGTTGGAAACTGGCGAGGACTATGTGTTGTTAATTTGCCGCCGCTGGTGGGGTGAAAGGTGAGGACGCAGGGACCTCCTGCCCTGTTGCGAGAGGGGGAAAATGGGGATAGAAGGCAGTGTTGCGGGGTATGGAGAGACCTTGTGACGAGCCTCATCAATAGTGGGGGAGGGGAATCCCCGGTCCTGAAGAATGAGGACTTTGTGATGACCTGCGTGTAACACCTCATCCCTGGTAGCAGATGTGGCGGAGACGGAGGAATCGGGAAAGGGGATGAGTCCTTACAGGAAGCAGGGTGGGAGGAAGAGTAGTCCACAGTTAGCTGGAGGGAGTCAGTTGTATGTAGTGGAATGTCGGTCAGGAGTGTATCACCTGCAATAGAGATGGGAGTCAAGGAATGGTAGGGAAATTTGGAAAGGCTAATGTAACAAAGCAAGCAGAGATAAGATGTAAATCAAGGACAGTCAGACTAGTTGGAGAACTGGGAAGGGGGGGGGGGGGGGGGTGGAGAGAGAGAGGGAAAGGCAATGGTTGCTCGAAGTTCAATAAAGTTCAAAATTGATACTGCTGGGTGTAAGCTGCCGTGAAATAATGAGGTGGTGTTCTTACCATTTGTGCTGGGCCTCATACTGGCCAATGGAGAGGCCCAGTACAGAAAGGTCAGTGTGGGAAAAGGAGGGGGTGTTAAAAATATTACAACCGAGAGATCAGGATAGTTTAGGCGGACTGATGCGAGGGTGTTCAGCAAAATGAATGCTGAACCAACATTTGGTTCTCGCACACTATTATAGGAGACCACACCTGGAACTGCGGGCTACAAAGATGAAGATGTATCGGCGGTACAAGTGAACCGCTGCGACCCACTGAAAAGCTTTAAGGGATATTTGTACAGGATGTAGAGGAATTAAAGTCATCTAAAAATGCAAAGCTTGTCCAAGTCTATTGTATTGTACAAACCTAGATCTTTCCTGTTTTAAACAAGCCTTAAGCAGCCAAACAGTTTGGTTCTACTTCCTTTCTGATTGAAATTCACACAAGTTATACCGGCATGAAACAGGCACTTCAGGCCAATTCGTGTATGCCGACCAGACATCTGTCCCAAGCTAATCTAATATTCCTACATATAACTATCTACCCTAACCATGCCCTCGATATTTTCTGAAACTCTGTCATTCATCTCATCACCCTTAAACTGGGATAAACACAGCCCCACCACCTTCTCAAATCTCCTTTATAAACTCAAAGGCCCCTCCAGTACAGGCAACATTCAGAATATTTTTTCAGACTCTTTATCAGCCTAATAAGCAAAACAAAGTATTGTGACTTTTAAAAGTGCATTATTTGTTACAGTTTACCAAATATAATTTAATCCACCTTGCTGCTCATTAATTATCCTAAATGGCATGCTGTGTTCATTCTAAACATATTCATCAATCCGTGCCTGTTTTACTAGAATGACAGGGGATGGAAAAGAAATAATAATATGGACAAAAATACATTGAGTTTGATTAAAACAAAAAAGACAATGTAGATTGGTATCTACAAACAATGAAAGAGACTTGTATAAGAGAACTGAAAAAAGTAAATAAACGACTACAGAAAGTCCTGTACAAATGTAAATTAACAGGTAGCAAAAGGATTCAAAGTGCCTTCCAAACACAAGGTAAAGAGTAGTTTATGAAGGTGAGGTTCATCTTAGCCTTTGCGATTGCCTGTAGGCAATGAGATTACCCAAGGTATTTTGACAGCATCTATTAAAAAAATCAATTCCCATCCACAGTAGAGGTGAATGCACTGGAGAAATAAAACAAATCAAAATCGAGGAGTTCTTAAACTTGAAGTGGAATGATTGCCCATATTGGATAGAATGTATCTTGTTCCTGAGGAAAGTGAGGATGGGTAATTGCAGAAGATCTGGTTCTAATCTTCCTATCTCCCTTGAGTTTAATTTTGCCAATGTCCAACCAAGTCAGACATCATGTCTGAAGAAATGGAAGTAGGGTAAAGAACCCTCAAGCCTGTGCCAGTGGTGACAAACTTTACCATGACTAATGAGTATAATGAATTCTCAAGGAGAGTGTGGCAGTTTAAAGTGCATTGAAGGGATAAATCCCCAGATCATGTACCAGAGTAACATTCTTGTATCTTGTTGAGAGCTATGAATAAAACAGCAGAGGGCCTTTGCAGAGATATTTGAATAATTTTTTACCCACAAGTGAATTCAGAAGTCTTGAGGGTGGCTAAAGTTAGTAACCATTATTTAAGAATGGCAGCAAGAACCAGTCAGGCAGTGAGCCAAACCTCATTGGTGTTAAATTTGTTGGAGAGGATTTCATAGAGACAGGATCTATCAGCAATTGGGATGGGCAGCTACTCCCAATACATACGTTCTATCTTACACATAGAACACAATTTACAACTACCTAAAACATAGAAAATAGGTGCAGCAGTAGAACCATTCACTGAGGCCTTCAGCCAGCACCGTCATTCAATCTGATTGACATGGCTGTTCATCATAATCAGTACCTGGGGGGGGGGTACCCCCCGTTCTTCTTTTCCCCCATAACCCTTGATTCGTTAGACCCTAAGAGCTATATCTAACTCTCTCTTGAAAAACATCCAAGTGGAATTTGCCTCCACTGGCCTTCGTGGCAGAGATTCCACAGATTCACAACTCTGGTGAAAACATTTTCCTCATCTCAGTTCTAAATGGCATAAGCCCATATTCTTAAACTGTGACCCCTGATTCTGGACACCCCTAACATTGGACATTATTTCCTGAACATCTAGCCTGTCCAATCCCTTAAGAATTTATTTTGTTTAAGAACACCTCACACCTTCTAAATTTCCAGTGAATATAAGCCCTAGTCGCCCCATGCTTTCATCACCTACACATCAACGGAAATGTGTTGGAAACTGGAACACGCAGGAAAACCACGTGTCCAGGAAAATGTGCAAACTCCATACAGGTAGCACTCGAGTTCGGGATTGGAATGCGGGTCTCTGCACTGTAAGCACAACGCTATCACTGCAACCACATTACCACCCTGGTACATATTTTTGAAGGTCACCAAGCAATAGATGGGGGCAGACTTTAGTGGATGTTGAAACAACCTGGATAGCTGGTTTTACAAAAAAGGACACAAAGAGCTGAAATATTTCAGTGGTCAGGCAGCTACTCTGGAAACATGACATACTGAGTTACTCGATCACTTTGTGTCCTTTTTAGTGGATGATATCTGTATGACCAAAGAAGGCCATTGATAGGGTCCTGCATAATAGAACAAGTTTGGATGGATTAGAAATGCATGAATTTCCAAGGTAAGCTAACCAATCAAAATTGTCCTTGGCAAGTTGTTTTGGTTTGTCTGAGACCCGGAGGTGCCTCAGCGGTCAGTATGTATCTGATTGTGTGGCATATTAATGATTTGATGACCATTAAGAGATTAACATGTTATAAATTTTGCAGATTACAACCAAGAGTGGTGTTTGGTCGACATGGTTTGCCTTCCTCAGCCCACTCTCCTGCTTCTCTCCGTAACCTTGAAGCACTTACTAATCAAGAACCTATCAAATCTCTGCTTTAAAAAATACCTATCTTGCTTCCACAGCCGTTCTGTGCCAATGAATTCCAAAGATTCACCCAGAATTAGGTTAAAGAAATCCGTTCTCATCTCATTTTCTAAAGGTGCATCCTTATTATATCTGAGGCTGTGCCCTCTGATTCTAGACCCTCCCATTACTGGAAACATTCTTTCCAGGTCCATTTCTATCTAGGCCTTTCATTATTCCGCAGTTTCAATGAGTATCCCCTTCATCAAAATGAATTGGGAGAAGCTAATAGTTTAGAATCCTTTCTGTCAATTTTTGATGAAATTTGCTTGGACAGTTGCTGTTTGTGACTAAATATTAACAACTTTCATGTGAAAATAAGAGGAAAGAATTAGGAAATTTGTAGATTGACTACGAAAAATTGGGCGGTGCCCTGGATATCAAGGGAAGTTTCCTCAGGCTACAGCAGGATGTAGGTTAATTGGAAATTTGGGCAGAACATTCGCAAATGTAGGTGTTGGGTGGTGATGCCATTTATGGAAGTCAAGTAGGACTAGTAGTAAAACGAAAGGATGCTTCAACAAAATGTTGATGAACAAGAGCGACCTTCAAGCCCATAGTACCCTGCCAGTGGCAAATGAGGTTGTTAGGATGGTATATTAATTGTCAAGATGGTAGTGGCATGCGTCATGCGTCATGCGTCAGGACAAACAATATAAAAGTTGATACATTGTGTGTTGCAACTTTACAAAACACAATTTTGATTACACTTATAATGTGTGCAATTCTGGTTTACCACATTTTAGGAAGGATGTAACTGCAACTGGAGGGTTCAGGAGGAAATGATATAAGCTGACTTATTTTCCCTCATGCAACGAAGGCTGAGGTATAAAAAATTAATGAGACATAGACGGTATAGTCAAAATCTTTTTCCCATAATAAAGTTATCAAAACGAGAGGTTAGTTAAAGGCGGATTTGAGGGGATCTTTTTTTATGCACAGAAAGGATGATATCTGAAAAATGTTGCCAGAGAGGTGATGAAGTTAAAACGTGATATCTGCGTTTAAAGGAACATTTGGATATGCATATTGAAGGACAAGGCATAGAAGAATTGATCAAATGCAGGCAAATGGGATTAGTAGGGTAGAGAAACAAAAAGGTTGGCATAAATGTAGTGTGCTGAAGGACCTTTTTGTTGCTGTACAATTCTTTGCTGATTAATTATTGAGAATTCCGAATTAAACTGGACAATAAACCCAGCTTCAAGCAAGCATAAATTGCTTTCACCGAATTTCTCATAATTCAACGCTAATTGCAAATTTTATTTAGCAGTCGTGGCTGCTGGCAGTTTTTGAGAAATTTAAGTGTCATGTTGCTGCAGCAGGAGGCTGCTGTTTCAAATCTGGTGAGATGTACATTTAATAGGGTAGCCTAACCTCATGTAGATTGATCTATTTTCTGTTGCCCTATAATTTATGCATTACCTTGGTCCCTGAAACAACTTTTTTTTAAGATTATAGAAAAAAACACTCAAAACTTAGAACCCTACAATGAACGCAGGTGGAAAGGAATACAGATCAACATTACACATTAAGCAGGTTCTTATTGCTGTGCACCCCTTCATCCCAAGACCTCACCTTACACAGAAAAGCACATGCATAAAGTACACTTTTCATCATTTTGGAAATTATTCTTCGAAGTGGATCAGCATCTTATATAACTTCAGTTTCAGAAGTGATTCAATCTCCTGGTTAGTCCAGGTTGTCCCACACAATGTATATACTGCGCATGATAAAGACACACTCACCCTCCCTCAACACACCACCCCAATTTCTTCCTCCTTAAAAACTATCCAACCATAAACTGGCTTAATGACTATACCCCTCAAATCTTCACTCACAACTCTCTTAATCTACCTTGACGGGTAGTGGAAACGTCTAGGACCAGAGGGTACAGCCTCAGAATGAAAGGAGGTATCTTTATAATGGAGATGAGGAGGAATTTCCTTAACCAGAGGGTGGAGAATCTGTGGAATTCATTGCCACAGATGGATATGAAAGTCAAGTCAATGGGTTTTATTGAAGTGAAGATTGATAGGTTCTTGATTAGGGCGACAAAAGGCAGGAGAATGGTTTGAGCGGGAATAATAGATCAGCCAAGGTTGAATGGCGGAGCAGACATGATGGGCAGAAAGGCCTAATTCTGCGCCAATGTCTTATGGTCTTATGGCAAACTTAAGATGTTGGAAAAATCTTAGTTGGAAAAACCCTGGAAAACAGTCTGATGAATTTCTGCTGCACTTTTTCGCAAACCAATAAGAAACCAATACGAATAAGGGGAGAATAAAGGAAGATAAAAAGTAAAGAGAATATTTAAACCGAACCCCTGACCAAGCTCTTTCACAAAGCCAAAGTAGTATCATAATCTTGTAATTTATTTCATGAGTGCATTCTATCACCCTATTTTTGTTTCTTGGATATCAGATTATGCAATTCATACCTAATCCAAGATAGTTGCATCAAAATAATCCAATTTATTTTCTATCACATTTTAATGCTTTTATACAACAGAAGATTAACATTGTGTTTTCCTTACCACATATAAAGGTTGTGTTTATTCAAGTTGCACACAGTGAACCTGTTTCTTTCTGGAGAAATTGAGCACTGCCTTCAACCATCCACTGCTCATGATGCTATCACTTGCATAATTTGCAAATCGTCCTCCAACATTATAAATCGACCAATTGTTCAATCAATCCTTATGGGACAACTTTTTCCAACCCAAGGAAAGTAATGAAATAAATGCAGGAAATCGCCCAGAAGGTCCCCAACACCTCAGATATACAGAGGCTATGAAAGAGAAGAATTGAAGATCATTTTATATATGCCTAAACTGTTTGAGAAGAATCCAAAGCAAAAGCCTTAACATTGATTTGAATGTTCCCTGAATGACATAGAAAACATAGAAAAAAAGGTGCAGGATTCAGCCCTTCTACCCAGCACCGCCATTCAAATATGATCATGGCTGATCATCTAAAGTCAGAAACCCCGTTCCTGCTATTTCCCCATATCCCCTGATTTCTGAGCCCAAAGAGCCAATCTAACTCTCTCTTGAAAATATCCAGTGAATTGGCCTGTCTTCTATGGACAGAGAATTCCACAGATTCACAACTCACTGAGTGAAAACGTTTTTTCCTCATCTCAGTCCCAAATGGCCTACCCCTTATTCTTAAACTGTGACCCCTGGTTCAGGACTCCTCCCACATCAGGAATATTTTTCCTGCATCTAGCCTGTCCAATCCTGGGACAATGGGAGTGTCCCAGGGAGCCGCGAGCGTGGCGGGAGTGTCCCAGGGAGCCATGCGAGCAGAGGGAGTGTCCCAGGGAGCCGCATGGGATCCATCCACCCATCGAACAACCGTGCCGCCGACCCAAATGCGCCCCGGTAAGCCCGACTTGCTGGAGAAGCCGGGTGGCGAGGCTTGTCTGGGCCGAATGAGCGGCGACGGTGAGGAGAGCCTCAGTTGCGGCGGTGGCAACCAGTGCCTTGGCGGCAGCGTGAACATCAACAGCGGTGGGGCCTCAGCGGCAACTGGAGCCTCGGAGCCGGTGGTGGTGAGTCCTCGCGATCGACCCGTGATCAATGGTTGATGAACGTGAGGGGGGAGTGGAAGATAATGGGGACCTGGGTGAGGTCCGCTGTGAGGGACAGTAGGAGAGCAAAGGGGACCCTGGGGAGGGGGGTGGGGCACTCTAGTTTAGAATCGTCTGCCCAGGGGTTAAGCCTGCGTTTCTTTGTTCATTTGTTCTGCCAGCCAACAGTCGCTTGTCTTTTTATTTTTCTTATCACTTTTTAATTTCAAGTTTTTGTGTACTTTGTGTGTTTATCAGACCAATTTCCCTCCGGGGATGAATAAAGTTGTACTGTATCGTATCATATAAGAACCCCTCTCATCCATCTAAATTCCAGTGAATACAAGCCCAGTCGACGCATTCTTTCATCATATGTCAGTCCCGTTATCCCATGAATAAACCTGGTGAATTTACGCTGCACTCCCTCAATAGCAATAATTTCCTTCCTCAAATTAGGAGACCAAAATACTCCTGGCTGTGCTCACTAGGGCCCTGTACAACGGCAGTAGGACCTCCTTGCTCCTAAACTCAAATCCTCTCGCAATGAAGGTCAACATGCCATTAGCTTTCTTCACTGCCTGTTCTACCTGCATGCTCACTTTCAGTGATTGATGTACAAGCACACCAAGGTGTTGTTGCATCTCCCCTTTTCCTAATCTGACACCATTCAGATAATAATCTGCCTTCCTGTTCTTGCTACCAAAGTGGATAACCTCACATTTATCCTCATTATACTGCATCTGCCATGCATCTGCCCACTCACCCAACCTATCCAAGTCATAGAATCCTCCTCGCAGCCTCATAGCATATTCCTCGCAGCTCAAACTGCCACCCAGCTTTGTGTCATCCGCAAACTTGGAGATGTTACATTTAATTCCCTCATCTAAATTGTTACTGTATATTGTAAATAACTGGGGTCCCAACACTGAGCCTTGCAGCACCCCACTAGTCACTGCCTGCCATTCTGAAAAGGACTCATTAATTCCTACTCTTTGCTGCCTGTCTGCCGACCAGTTCTCTATCCATGTCAATACCCTACCCCCAATACCATGTGCTCTAATTTTGCACACTATTCTTTTGTGTGGAACCTTGTCAAAGGCTTTTTGAAAGTCCAAATACACCGCATCCACTGTCTCTCCCTTACCCATTATGCTTGCTACATCCTCAAACAAATTCCAGAACATTTGTCAAGCATGATTTCCCCTTCATAAATCCATGCTGACTTTGACCGATCCTGTCATTGCTTTCCATATGTGGTGCTATAACATCTTTCATAATTGACTCGAGTATCTTCCCCACTATCGATGTAAGGCTAACTGGTCCATAATTCCCTGTTTTCTCTCTCCCTCCTTTCTTAAAAAGTGGAGTTACATTAGCTACCCTCCAGTCCACAGGAACTATCCAGAATGTATGGAACATTGGAAAATTATCACCAATGCATCCACGATTTCTAGGGCCACGTCCTTGAGCACTCTGGGATGCAGACCATCAGGCCCTGGGGATTTATCTGCCTTTAGTCCCAACAGTTTTCCTCATACCATTTCCTGACTATTGTGGATTCCCTTCAGTTCCTCCCTCCCACTAGATCCTCGGTCCCCTAGTTTTTCAGGGAGATTGTTTGTGTCTTCCTTAGTGAAGACAGAACCAAAGTAGTTGTTTAACTATTCTGCCATTACCTTGTCTTTCATTATAAATTCACCTATCTCTGATTGTAAGGGATCTACATTTGATGCTCAGAAGTTTAAAATTTGATATGTATGACAAAATCTGTAGAATGGATTCGTTAAGGTCCTGTCCCACTTACATGTCCTTGGCACGCAAATTACCCGACCTTGTGGTCGCGTTGAGCCGCGCGGTCACGCGCGATTTCATGCGTACGCACAGCCGTCTGGAGCGCGTGACATCATTTGAAGATGGACGCAAAATGCCGGAGTAACTCAGCGGGCCCGGTAACATCTCTGGAGAGAAGCAATGGGTGATGTTTCGGGTCGAGACTCTTCTTCAGTCTGAAAGAAGGGCTTGACCCGAAACGTCACCCATTGCTTCTCTCCAGAGATGCTGCCGGTCCCGCTGAGTTATGCCAGCATTTTGTGTCTACAATTTTCTTGGCCCCGCTCTGGGAGTAGAAGTGGGGCCGGATCCGGACCGCAACGGCCATGAGACCCAGGCCGAGGTCGGCGATCGTTTGCCTGCTTCTGCTGCTGTTAGAGGTGAGACGTTGCGTCGCGCCAGGGTCTTGGGCCTGTCCCACTTTGGCCGTCAGTTCCAACAAAAATTTCTGAGCCCCACGCGATGTCATGCACAACTACATACCCCTCCGCGCTTCTCAGTGGGACCGGCCCCGCGCAGCCACGCGTCGCGTAATTTGCGTGCCAAGGACACGTAAGTGGGACAGGCCCTTTAAGGTACATGGTATGAGTTTATTATTCTTTACTTTAACTGTAGAGTATTTTTAATATACACTTAGAGCAAATAAACAGACAACAAGGAAAACTAATCTGAATGCTGGGTATTTTTAAGAACCACTTTTGGCAATGCGATTTTTCTGTGATACTTTGGGAGTGTTTTAAAGCAAGATCAAAATGGTTAGTGGAAAAATCCCTTGTTTCTGGAGTAAATCCAAAGCTTTATGCCTTTCTGTTTTTAATTCTGCATTTTGAGATTGCATGATTTGTGACCAGATCAAAATAGTATCCAGGCGTTCGGGAGAGAGACCGAATCTCCTCAGTTTCAAAGAAAATAACTTTAATAAAGATATTGACAGACATGATTAAATTCACCTGTAAAGTCTTATTGTAAAATATGATTTGTTATTTGCTTACACAAGCCAGTGAAACTCTGCAGAATAATTTGCTTAAAAGATTGTTGTTAAAATGTACTCTGTCATTTTTTTTTGTTGCAGAAACTTCAACCACAGAATGATAAAATTGATAAAATCAGTTTAAGGAAAGCATCTTGAATAATACATCACGTTTGTTTTCTATTTATTAGTGGAGATTTTTCATGACTGTACAGAGAAATAATTCTCTTGTCATGTGTTCACTAGGGACTTTCATGCTTTTCTCTCATGATTCCGCACCTTCACATTTTCTATTGGCTGCGATCTGAGCGTGTTTGAAATAAAACCATGTACCATTTGGCCTTCCATTCAAAAGAGTATCCAAACTTGAATGGTTCTAGCTTTTAATATGACAATGCACACTGGAAACATTTACTTGTGGGAAGCTTTATTTTAAAACAGCATGCAAATTTGAATTAGTATTCAGCACCATATCTAAATGAACAAAAACCAACACAAGCCATACACAAGAAAAGGACACGACTGAACATTGTAGCACCAGTGCATAAATCAGTTCAAAGAACAAAGAGCTATTAAATTTCACAAGATGTCAGTGAATTAAATGAAAAGTGTTCAGGGGTGAATTAGCAAACTGGGCACAACAACAAATCAATAAGTGTTGCAGCTGCAGGCTCCAATGAATCTTAATGCTGGTCTACTTTTTGATACAATTGCTTCCTGCTCCTGCATCTACAAGCGCTTAAATAGACATTCTGTTTACTTTCTTAGCTAATAGTAGTTGTGACCAGGATCAACATTGTTTTGGCCATCCAGAAGGAGGATGTTACTAGTAAAGTGAATAACGAGTAGCCAAGTTGATCCAATAACATGCACAATACGTCTGTATAGCTGGATTTCATTGTCCAGAAAATTCGCTACATCCTTAATGGAGCAGATCAGAGGACCAGCAATCAATTTGCACATGGTCAGGAGTAGCCCATAAGTACTTTAAGTGAATGGCATCTGTAAATGAGATGGTGGTTAATCTGATCCTGGCCTGGGTTATACTTCCTTGTACTTCATATATTTCTTGTATTCCCCATTTCCTGAATCTCCCAAAAAATCACCAGCCTTGAACATGATTCCAGAACCCTGAAAACATTCAAAAGGTTCACACTTTGAAAAAAGAAATGCCTCCTTATCTAAAGATGTCCTAAGAAAAAGCCCATCGTTCTAGATTCTTCCCATCTTGACTGGTGCTGAAAGGATGTTTCCTTTATAAAACCTCCACCAGATCTAGTGTATTGCATGAAGATCACCTTGCATTTTTAAAATTTCAGCAAGTGTAGACTGCTTAATCTTTATTCATAAACAAACTCCTCAGACCTGGAATAAATCTTGTCTGTATTACCTCCGAGCTGAGAATATCAAAATTGCCCAAGACTACACACAGTACTGCAGTATAATCCTGCATAAGTTGTGTGCCGATGTAGCAACATTTTCTCACTCCATTTTTCTTGCATTGCAGATCACCATTGCATTTGCTTTCTTAATTGTTTGCCCCACCTGCAATGTGACTATGTTCCTTGTAAAAATAAACTAAACGTTCCCTGAATACCAACATTCAGCAGGGGTCAATATTTAAATATTTTTATTGTATGTATCTCATCTTTCTACATTAGTATCCCACTTTTTTTTGTTTTTTCCATGTTTTTGGACCTTTCCCTTGTTCTTCTTTCGAAAATGTGTTGTCCATGCATGTATAGCAAGGTAAACGTGAACAATCAATTTTAGCTTTTGGGATTTTTCAAGTTGAAACAAATTTTCTAAAATTGTGAAATCACTGTAAACTGTTAGAGTTGTACATAAACAGGCCCACATCCTTGCCAATCATTTTAATCTACATGAATCCCATAAATCTTCAGTTAAACAAGTACTTTGGCTCTGTCTTCACTAAGGAAGACACAAACAATCTTCCAAAAATACTAGGGGACCGAGGATCTAGTGGGAGGGAAGAACTGAAGGGAATCCACATTAGTCAGGAGATGGTATTGGGTAAACTGTTGTGACTGATGGCAGACAAATTCCCAGGGCCTGATGGTCTGCATCCAAGAGTTATCCAAGGTGGCCCTAGAAATCGTGGATGCATTGGTGTTCATTTTCCAATGTTCTCTCGACTCTGCATCAGTTGCTGTGGACTGGAGGGTAACCAATGTAACCTCACTTTTTAGGAAAGGAGGGAGAGGGAAAACAGGGAATTATAGAACAGTTAGCCTTACATCGGTAGTGGGGAAGATGCTTGAGTCGATTGTCAACTATGTTATAGCAGCTCATTTGGAAAGCAGTGACAGGATCAGTCAAAGTCAGCATGAATTTATGAAGGGCAAATCATGCTTGACTGATCTTCTGGAATTTTTTGAGGAAGTAACGAGTAGAATGGATAAGGGAAAGCCAGTGGATGGGGTGTATCTGGTCTTTCAAAAAGCCTTTGACAAGGTTCCACATAAGAGATTTGTGTGCAAAATTAGACCACATGGTAATAGGTGTAGGGTATTGACATGGATAGAGAACTGGTTGACAGACAGGAAGCAAGGAGTAGGAATTAACGAGTCCTTTTCAGAATGGAAGGTAGTGACTAGTGGGGTGCTGCAAGGTTCGGTGCTGGGACCCCAGTTATTTAATATATATATAATGATTTAGATAAGGGAATTAAATATGACATCTCCAAGTTTGCAGATGACACAAAGCTGGGTGGCAGTGGGAGCTGCAATTTGGATGCTATGAGGCTGCAGGGTGACTTGGATAGGTTGGGTGAGTGGGCAGATGCAGTATAATGTGGATAAATGTGAGGTTATCCACTTTGGTGGCTAGAACAGAAAGGCAGATAGATATAACCATATAACCATATAACAATTATAGCACGGAAACAGGCCCTCTCGGCCCTTCCAGTCCGTGCCGACCATTTGTTTTCCCCTAGTCCCATCTACCTGCACTCAGACCATACCCCTCCATTCCCTTCACATCCATATACCTATCCACTTTACTCTTAAATGTTAAAATCGATCCTGCCTCCACCACTTCTGCTGGAAGCTCATTCCACACAGCCACCACCCTCTGAGTAAAGAAGTTCCCCCTCACGTTACCCCGAAACGTCTGTCCCTTAATTCTCATGTCATGCCCTCTGAATCGTCCCTACCCTCAATGGGAAAAACGTATCCACGTCAACTCTGTCTATCCCTTTCATCATTTTAAAGACCTCAATGAAGTCCCCCCCTTAACCTTCGGCGCTCCAAAGAAATAAAGACCTAACTTGTTCAACCTTTCTCTGTAACATAGGCTGGAACCCTGGCAACATTCTAGTAAATCTCCTCTGTACTCTCTCTATTTTGTTGACATTCTTCCTATAACTAGGCGACCAAAATTGTACACCATACTCCAGAATTGGTCTTACCAATGCCTTGTACAATTTTAACATTACTTCCCTACTCCTATATTCAATGCTCTGATTTATAAAGGCCAGCACACCAAAGGCTTTCGTTACCACCCTATCTACATGCGATTCCACCTTCAGGGAACTATGCACAGTTATTCCTAGATCCCTATGTTCCACAGCATTCCTCAATTCCCTACCATTTACCAATGTTCGTCCTATTTTGATTTGTCCTGCCAAGATGGAGCACCTCATACTTATCAGCATTAAACTCCATCTGCCATCTTTCAGTCCACTTTTCCAAATTGCCCAAATCCCTCTGTAGACATTGAAAATCTACTTCATTATCCACAACACCACCTATCTTGGTATCATCTGCATATTTACTTATCCAATTTTCCACCCCATCATCCAGATTATTGATGTACATGACAAACAACAGTGGACCCAACACAGATCCCTGAGGCACCCCACTGGTCACCGGCTTCCAACCTGACAAACAGCCATCCACCATTACTCTCTGACATCTCCCATTCAGCCACTGTTGAATCCATCTTGCTACTCCGCCATTAACACCCAAAGATTGAACCTTCTTAACCAACCTTCCATGGGGAACCTTGTCAAAGGCCTTACTGAAATCCATATAGACAACATCCACTGCTTACCCTCATCAATGTCCCTAGTTTACCGCTTCAAAAAATTCAAGAAGGTTTGTCAAACATGACCTTCCAGGCACAAATCCATGTTGACTGTTCCTGATCCGACCCTGTTTATCCAGATGCTTATATATATATTATCTCTAAGTATCCTTTCCATTAATTTGCCCACCACTGATGTCAAACTAATAGGTCTATAATTGCTAGGTTTATTCTTTGAACCCTTTTTAAACAATTGAACAACATGCGCAGTACGCCAATCCTCCGGCACTATTCCCGTTTCTAATGACATTTGAAATATTTCTGTCATAGCTCCTGCTATTTCTACACTAACTCCCCTCAATGTCCTAGGGAATATCCTGTCAGGACCTGGAGACTTATCCACTTTTATATTTTTCAAAAGTGTCAGTACTTCCTCCTCTTTGAATCTCATAGTTTCCATAGCTACTCTGCTTTTTTCCCTTACCACGCAGAGTTCAATATCCTTCTCCTTGGTGAATACCGAAAAAAAAAAATTGTTCAATATCTCCCCCATCTCTTTTGGCTCTGCAGATAGCTGTCCATTCTGGTTCTCTAATGGTCCAATTTTATCCCTCGTTATCCTTTTGCTATTAATATAGCTGTAGAAACCCTTTGGGTTTACTTTCACCTTTCTTGCCAAAGCAACCTCATATCTTCTTTTAGCCTTTCTAATTTCTTTCTTAAGATTCTTTTTACATTCTTTATACTCCTCTAGCACCTCATTTACTCCATGCCTCCTATAATTGTTGTAGATATCTCTCTTTTTTCGAAACAAGTGTCCAATTTCCCTTGAAAACCATGGCTCTTTCCAATTTTTACTATTTCCTTTCAACCTAACAGGGACATAAAGATTCTGTACTCTTACAATTTCCCCTTTAAAATGTCCTCCATTTCTCGTCTACATCCTTCCCATGAAACATAGTGTCCCAATTCACTCCTTTAAAATCCTTCCGCATTCCCTCAAAGTTAGCCTTTCTCCAATCAAAAATCTCCACCCTAGGTCTCCATTTGGTCTCCAAATCTGAGGAAGGGACATTATTGCCATAGAGGGAGTGCAGAGAAGGTTCACCAGACTGATTCCTGGGATGTCAGGACTGTCTTATGAAGAAAGACTGGATGGACTTGGTTTATACTCTCTGGAATTTAGGAGATTGAGAGGGGATCTTATAGAAACTTACAAAATTCTTAAGGGGTTGGACAGGCTAGATGCAGGAAGATTGTTCCCGATGTTGGGGAAGTCCAGGACAATGGGTCCACAGCTTAAGGATAAGGGGGAAATCCTTTAAGACCGAGATGTGAAAGACTTTTTTCACACAGAGAGTGGTGAGTCTCTGGAACTCTCTGCCACAGAGGGTAGTTGAGGCCAGTTCATTGGCTATATTAAGAGTGAGTTGGATGTGGCCCTTGTGGCTAAGGGGATCAGAGGGTATGGAGAGAAGGCAGGTACGGGATACTGAGTTGGATGATCAGCCATGATCATATTGAATGGCGGTGCAGGCTCGAAGGGCTGAATGGCCTACTCCTGCACCTAATTTCTATGTTTCTATGTTTCTATGTCCAGTTCTGACTCTCTCCATAATTATATTGAAACTAATGGCATTGTGATCACTGGTCCCGAAGTGCTCACCAACGCATACCTCCGTCACCTGACCTGCCTCATTTCCTAACAGGAGTCCAGCACTGCCCCTTCTCTGGTCGTTACCTCTATGTACTGCTGCAAAAAAACTATCCTGTACACATTTTACAAACTCCAAACCATCCAGCCCATTTACAGAATGTGTTTCCCAGTCTATTTTTGGAAAATTGAAATCTCCCACAATCACTACCTTGTGCTTACTACTAATATCTGCTATCTCCTTACATATTTGCTCTTCCAATTCTCGCTCCCCATTTGGCGGTCTATAATACACCCCTAAAAGTGTTGCTACACCGTTCCCACTTCTCAGTTCCACCCAAATAGCCTCCCTAGACGAGCCCTCTAATCCTGCCAAAGCACTGCTGTAATATCTTCTCTGACAAGCAATGCAACACCTCCCCCTCTGGTCCCTCCAATTCTATCACACCTGAAGCAACGAAATCCTGGAATATATTTAGTTTCCAATCACAGCCCTCCTGCAACCATGTTTCACTGATTGCCACAACATCATATTTCCAGGTGTCAATCCAGGCTCTAAGTTCATCCACCTGACTTACAATGCTCCTAGCATTAAAATATACACATTTTAGAAACCCACCATCCCTTATTCTCTGTCTATTATCTTTTTCATCTTTCTCGCCTACATTTTGGATCCGAGTGCTTCCCTTCTCTGCCTCTTGGCCCACACCCTGACCCCTAGCCCCCTCTACCCGAGTCCCTCCCCCCAGCCTTTCTAGTTTAAAGTCTCCCCAGTAGCCTTTGCAAATCTCCCTGCCAGGATATTGGTCCCCCTTGCGTTCAAGTGCAACCCGTCCTTTGTGTACAGATCATGCCTTCCCCAAAAGAGTCCCAGTGATCAAGGAACTTGAATCCCTGCCCACTGCACCAGCCCCTCAGCCACGCATTTATCCTCCACCTCATTTCATTCCTACTCTCACTGTCCACGCGGCACAGGCAGTAATCCTGAAATTGTTACCCTTTTGGTCCTTGTCCTTAACTTTCCCCCCAACTCCCTAAATTCTCCCTTCGGACCTCGTCACTTTTTCTGCCTATGTCATTGGTACCTATGTGTACCACAACATCAGGCTCCCTCTCCCTCCCTTATCAGAATCTTTTGGACACGTTCTGACACATGCGAGACCCTGGCACCAGGGAGGCAAACTACCATCCGGGTCTCCCGACTGCGTCCACAGAATCGCCTATCCGACCCCCTAACTATAGAGTCCCCTATTACAATTGCCCTCCTCTTTTTGCTACCCTTCTGAGCATCAGGGCCGGTCTCTGTGCCAGAGGCCCGGCCGTTGTTGCTGCTGCCCCCAGCTAGGCTGTCCCCTCCAATCGTACTCAAACCCGAGTACCTATTTTTCCAGGTGCACGGTCACAGGGGTACTCTCTAGCCACTGCCTCTGCCCCTTGCCCTTCCTAACTGTGACCCACTTGTCTGCCTCCTGTGGTTTGGGAGTGACTACCTCCCTGTAGCTCCTCTCTATTACCTCCTCACTCTCCCTGACCAGACGGAGGTCATCGAGCTGCTGCTCCAGGTTCCTAACACAGTCCTTTAGGAGCCCCATCTCAACACACCTGGCGCAGATGTGGATGTCTGGAGGGCTATCAATTCCCTGACCTCCCACATCTGACATCCAGAACAGTACACTGCCCTGGCCTTCATACTGCCCCCCTTACACAGGATACAACAGCAACACAATACAAAGTACACAACAAACTGCTGGAATCTGACTGCCAATCAGCTGCTTTCCCTAGTCCACTTCCCACCAATCAGCGGCTTCCTCAAAAAAAAACCCACTTCTCCAATTGGAATGTTATGGATTTCGGTAAAAACAAGCCCCGCGCTTGATTTTAAACCTTACCGGTCGGGTGTCGCTCCTCCCCCTCCTCCTCTTCTTCCAACGGCTCCTGTGGGCCTCTGAAAAAACAAGCCCTGCGCTTGATTTTAAACCTTACCGGTCGGGTGTCGCTCCTTCCCCTGCTCCTCTTCTTCCAACGGCTCCTGTGGGCCTCTGAAAAAACAAGCGCCGCGCTTGATTTTAAACCTTACCGGTCGGGTGTCGCTCCTCCCCCTCCTCCTCTTCTTCCAACGGCTCCTGTGGGCCTCTGAAAAAAAACAAGCCCGGCGCTTGATTTTAAAACCTTACCGGTCGGGTGTCGCTCCTCCCCCTCCTCCTCTTCTTCCAACGGCTCCTGTTGAGGTGTCAGATTAAAAAAAGGTGGAGGTGAAAGGTGTCAGATTAAAAAAAGGGGAGGTGCAACGAGACCTAGGTGTGCATGTACATCAGTCATTGACAGTAAGCATGCAGGTACTGCAGGCAGAGAAGAAAGCTAATGGCATGTTGACCTTCATTACGAGAGGATTTGAGTTTAGGAGCATGGAGGTGGCCCTAGAAATCGTGGATGCAGTTCTACAAGGCCCTGGTGAGCGCGCACCTGAGGTATTGTGCGTAATTTTGGTCTCCTAATTTGAGGAAGGACATTATTGCTGTTGAGGGAGTGCAGTGCCCAACATCCCAAGATGACGGGACCGACATATAATGAAAGAATGGGTCGACTGGGCTTGTATTCACTGGAATTTAGATGGATGAGAGGGGATCTTATAGAAACATATAAAATTCTTAAAGGATTGGACAGGCAAGATGCAGGAAAAATCTTTCTGATGTTGAGGGAGTCCAGAACCAGGGGTCACAGTTTAAGAATGAGGGGTAGGCCATTTAGGACTGAGATGAGGAAAAGCTTCTTCACGCAGAGAGTTGTGAATCTGTGGAATACACTGCCACAGAAGGCAGTGGAGACCAATTCACTGGATGTTTTCCAGAGAGAGTTAGATTTAGCTCTTTGGGCTAAAGGAATCAAGGGATATGGGGAAAAAGCAGGAACGTGGTACTGATTTTAGATGATCAGCCATGATCATATTGAATGTCGGTGCTGGCTCGATGGGCGGAATGGCCTACTCCTGTACCTATTTTTCAATGTTTCATTAGGTCCATATCCTTCTGTGACTTACCTATTCATATAACCATTTATATGCCTCTCAAAAGTGGTGATTGTCTGTGATTCCACCCTCTGGCAGCGCATTCCAGATACCAACTCAATGTGTATTTCCCCTTAAATCTTTTTTGAAACTCATTCCTCGTACCTTAAACCATTTAATCATAGAAACCACCCCTTTGCCTCCAGCTTATCTCCTCTATTTATGTCTCATAATTTTAAGTATGTCAAAAAGGAGAAGGATGCATGGGACAGGTATAGGCAGCTGGGATTAAGTGGATGAGTTTCGGGACCTAAGGAGTAAACTGAAAAAGTATATCTGATGGGCAAAAAGGGGCCAGGAGATAGATCTGGCGGGTAGTATTAAGGACAATCTCAAAAGATTTTATAAATACATAAGGGGGGAAAGGGTAACTAGAGAAAGAGTGGGACCAGGAATCAAAGCGGTCACATCTGTGTGGAGCCACAGGAGATGGGCAAGGTCCTCAATGAGTATTTCTCCTCTGTATTTACAAAGGAAAAAGTCAGTACGACGGAGGAACTTGGAGCAGTCAATGGAAGTGTCTTGAGAGTAGTCAGTGTTACTGTCGAAGAAGTACTCAAGTTACTATCGTGAATGAAGGTGGACAAATCTCCAGGGCCTGATCAGATATATCCGTGGACATTTCGGGAAACTAGAGAGGAAATTGCGGGAGCCCTGGTTGAAATTCCTCAGAACCAGGGGCCACAGTTTAAGAATAAGGGGTAAGCCATTTAGAACGGAGATGAGGAAACACTTTTTCTCACAGAGAGTGGTGAGTCTGTGGAATTCTCTGCCTCAGAGGGCGGTGGAGGCAGGTTCTCTGGATGCTTTCAAGCGAGATAGGGCTCTTAAAGATAGCAGAGTTGGGGGATATGGGGAAAAGGCAGGAACGAGGTACTGATTGGGGATGATTAGCCATGATCACATTGAATGGCGGTGCTGGCTTGAATGCCGAATGGCCTACTCCTGCACCTATTGTCTATTGTTTGTTGTAGGCTTCTCTGGAAGGTTAGATCGCATGGGATCTAAGGAGAGATCGCTGAATGGATAACAAATAGGCTCCTTGGAAGGAAGCAGAGGATGATGGTGGAAGGTTGCACCTTGGACTGGAGGCCTGTGACCAGTGGTATGCCTCAGGGTTCGGTTCCTGTACCATTTCTGTTTGTCATCTACATCAATGATTTGGATGTGAACATACTTAAATACTGATTCCTGGGATGTCAGGACTGTCTTATGAAGAAAGACTGGATAGACTCGGTTTATACTCTCTGGAATTTAGGAGATTAAGAGGGATCTTATAGAAACTTACAAAATTCTTAAGGGGTTGGACAGGCTAGATGCAGGAAGATTGTTCCTGATGTTGGGAAGTCAGGACAAGGGGTCACAGCTTAAGGATAAGGGGGAAATCCTTTAAGACCGAGATGAGAAAGACTTTCTTCACACAGAGAGTGGTGAGTCTCTGGAACTCTCTGCCACAGAGGGTAGTTGAGGCCAGTTCATTGGCTATATTTAAGAGTGAGTTGGATGTGGCCCTTGTGGCTAAGGGGATCAGAGGTATGGAGTGAAGGCAGGTACGGGATACTGAGTGGATGATCAGCCATGATCATATTGAATGGCGGTGCAGGCTCGAAGGGCTGAATGCCTACTCCTGCACCTAATTTCTATGTTCTATGTTTACATACAGGGCCAGATTAGCAAGTTTGCTGATGATACAAAAGTGAGTGGCTTTGCAGATAGTGAAGATGATTGTGAAAGATTGCAGCAGAATCTGGATCGATTGGCCAGATGCGCTGAGGAATGGTTGATGAAATTTAATACAGAGAAGTGTGAGGTATTGTATTTTGGGACATCTAACAAGGGCAGGATCTTCACAGTAAATTGTAAGCCTCTGGGGAGTGTTGTAGAACAGAGGGATCTAGGAGTGCAGGTGCATGGTTCCTTGAAGGTTGAGTTGTAGGTAGATAAGGTAGTCAAAAAGGCTTTTGGCACATTGGCCTTCATCAGTCAGAGTATTGTTGTGTGCAGTTTTGGTCCCCTAATTTCAGGAAGAACATTCTTGCTATTGAGGGAGTGCAGCGTAGGTTTACAAGGTTAATTCCCGGGATGGTGGGACTGTCATATGCTGAGAGAATGGAGTAGCTGGGCTTGTACACTCTGGAGTTTAGAAGGATGAGAAGGGATCTCATGGAAACATGTAAGATTGTTAAGGGTTTGGACACATTAGAGGCAGGAAACATGTTCCCGATGTTGGGGGATTCCAGAATCAGGGGCCACAGTTTAAGAATAAGGAGTACGCCATTTCTTCCTTCTTGTTTTGAGTCTGCTCACCCGGAGCAGTCTCACTATCATCCACTATAGCTGGCAGGAACTTTAATCTCGGTTCCGGCGGCTATAGCGTTCCCCCGGTTCGACTTTCCGGACGAACTCCGGCTCCCTCCTGCACTCACCTTCACCGCGGGGCGGCGGGTCTGCGGAGCTGCGGGGCGGATCCGCGGAGTTGCGGGACGGCGAATCTGTGGAGCTACGGGGCGGTAGACCTGAGGACCGCACCAAGTCGGCCCGGGCGTCCGGAGGCGCACACAGACGGCGACGGGCCCAAAAATATCGCCGTGGATCTCGAGGTGGGTTGAAGGCAAGGTTGGAGCGAGCCCCACACAGGCCATCCATCCCTAGCCTTTTCCTTGCCAACGTCCTTTCCTTGGCAAATAAGATGGATGACTTCCGTCTTCTGATTGTCTCCTACAACTGGATCAAGGATTGCAGCATCCTGATCCTCACGAAAACCTGGCTGCACTCTGATGTTCCCGCCAGCGCCATTGAGCTAGCGGGATGACGCATACTCCGAGCGAACAGAACATCTGACTCGGGGAAGACCAGAGGTGGGGGTCTGTGCATGTATGTACACAAAGCATGGTGCACAGGCACCACCATCATTCAGAGTCACTGCTCAGCCAACCTTGAGTTCCTCTTGGTTAAGTGCAGACCGTTCTATCTGCCCAGAGAGTTTACCCCCACTGTTGTGACTGCTGCCTATATCCCTCCTGATGCTAATGTCAAGCTTGCAATGAAAGAACTGCATATTGCCATTAGCAAACAACTGAGCCTCAATCCAGATGCAGCCTTCATTGTTGCGGGTGACTTCAACCTGAAGACTGTACTCCCCAAATTCCACCAACATGTCTCCTTCGCCACTAGAGAGGACAAGACACTGGACAAAGTCTACACCAACATGGCTGAAGCGTACAAAGCCATCCCCCTCCCCCACCTTGGTCAGTCTGATCACTTATCATTGTTCCTGCTCCCTAAGTACTCCCCACTCATCAGACGCGTTAAACCCACAGTGAGGACAGTCAAGGTTTGGTCAGATGAAGTGGACTCCACACTCCAGCAGCGTTTTGGTAACACTGACTGGGATGCGTGGTGGAGGCACGTTCTCTGAATGGTTACAAGAGAGAGCTAGATAGGGCTCTTAAAAATAGCGGAGTCATGGGATATGGGGAGAAGACAGGAACAGGGTACTGATTGGGGATGATCACATTGAATGGCGGTGCTGGCTCCAAGGGCCGAAAGGCCTACTCCTGCACCTATTGTCCAGGGCTCGAAATTAGTGGTTGCCCGGGTGCCAATGACCACCCAAAGTGCCACCAGGCAACCTAAACGGCGAGTCATTTTGCCCGGCTTGGCAATGCAGATACTGGTTTGTACCGAAGATAGAGACAAAAAACTGGAGTAACTCAGTGGGTCAGGCAGCATCTCTGGAGAAAAGGAATGTGACTTTTCATGTCGGCGATGGCTGTATTGCGGGGCAAAGATACTAGGTGCGTGGTGACGAAGGGTTGGAGCGTATGACAGGCCCCGAACAGCGGCAGCAGCGGCCGCAACGGCGGCTCCATCCCCACCTCCCCCCCTCCACCCCGCCCGCCTTGATAGCGGCCGCTGCCTGCCACTCCGCCAACAGTGCTTTCAAAACAAACCCGCTCGCACGCAGAGGCCCGGGAAGAGGGCGGGAGGGGGAGGCCTCCTTCCGCCGTCTGAAGCACCTGCACCAAAGATCCTATAGCTATAGGATCTTTGAGCTGCACGGCTTGACCCCGCACCTTGCTGTTGGCTGGCGGAGGCGGTGGCGAGGAGATCCAAACCGGTGGACAGGGACGGCCAAGGCAGCGGGGCGATGTTGTCCAAGGACTCTCCCTCTCCCTCCCCCTCTCCCTCCTCATCCTATACTGAACCCCTCAGTCATCCTGTAGTGATCCCCATTGAAGACGAATGGGGGGAACAGTCTGAAGCAGGGTCTCGACCCGCAACATTGCCCATTTCCTTCGCTCCATCGATGCTGCTGCACCCGCTGAGTTTCTCCAGCACTTTTGTCTACCCCCATTCATCCTGTACTGACCCCCCCATTCATCCTGTACCGATCCCCCCATCCATCCCGTATTGATACCCCCCCCCCCCCCCAATTCAACACCACTGACATCCCCCGTGATCTCCCCTCACAATTTTACATATGCTAACCAACACGTACTTATTCACCTGATCAATCCATACATTCCGCACCAATTGCCTTCTCAGTCCCCACCACCCTCCCCCCACCCGCCATCTATTCACCCCGCACTGATTCACAACCCCCACCCCACTGATTCACAACTATATACGTTGGATTTATCCAGGTTTTACTTCTACAGTCGGTCATATACATCACAAATTTGGTCACGAGATATTTCAGTTGAAATTTTAACGTTAAATCTGAAGTGGGAATGATGGAAACAGCGTTTATCAATCATTTGTTTTAAATCTAGTGCGTACAAACTAGGTATCTTCATTGCTGTCCACAACACATACATCTAATCTGAATGTCCGGTAAGGTGGTGTTTTGACACATTTAAACATATTACGAAAAGAACATTTGCTGCAGTTATGTCCTTTGGCCATCTCTTGTCAGTTAGTGTGTGTGCAGAAATGTTTAACCTGTAAGGTGGGTATAGTCGGTTTTAAACAGCTAGTTTATCCAACATAAAATGCCTTTACTGGAAATTTCCTTGAACCTGTATATTTTGTTGTGGATTTAAATTATGTGGGAAGCGAGAGTGTCCTTCTGTACCAATAGCAAAACGACCCATGTCCATGGTAATTTTCACTGTTCTTCACAGAAAAACAGTTTGCATCAATCTGTAGTATGCATGGTTAGGCATTATATTGTACCATGGTCCAGGATTTATTGAAACAGGTTTTGATCATACGCCTGAATAATCCAACCACATTTATGTTGTTTGGAAGTGGAAAGAAACCTAATAGAAATTGCAGGTGTTAATTGCAATGTTGTAAAAAGATGTTGAGATCCTGATTATTGAGTTTGCTGCATGTCATTGTGGTATATGATCATATTTGATTGGTGAATATGTTTAGTTTGTGACTTTATTTGAAGCAGAAATAATATGTGAATGCTTCATTGAGCATAATTCCGACTGGTAACTACACACTTCGTCCAAGCCTGCACGTTATCAGTGTCAAAACGTCTTAAATGACCACCTAACCTCCTCCCCTCGTCTTGCCTGACGGTGTGCGGTCCGCCCATTGGCTAAAAAAAAAGCTGTTCTCCAAGGTTGTCCATCCTTGTTGACAATGGAGCGGACTGGCGAGAAAAACGCTTGGCAACAGGAAAATAAAGTTAAGTGAGCCCTGTTGTCTATTGTCTATTGTCTATAGTAGCTTGGAGGTTGTGTTGCAGTTGAACAAGAACTTGGTGAGACCCCGTTTAGAATATTGTGTTCAGTTCTGAACACCATGTTACTGTAGGAGAGATATTGTCAAGGATGAAAGGGTTCAGAAACGATTTGCGAGGATATTGCCAAGACTAGATGGTGTGAGCTATAGGGAGAGGTTGAGTAGGCTGCGTCTCTATTCCATGGAGCGCAGGAGGGTGAGGGGTGATCTTATTGAGGTGTACAAAATCATGAGAGGAATAGATCGGGTAGATGCACAAAGTCTCTTGCCCAGAGTAGGGGAATTGAGGACCAGAGGTTATAGGTTCAAGGTGAAGGGGAAAAGATTCAGTATGAATCCGAGGGGTAACTTGTTCACACAGTGGGTGGCGGGTGTATGGAACAAGCTGCCAGAGGAGGTAGTTGAGGCTGGGACTGATCCATCAATTAAGAAGCAGTTGGACAGGTACATGGATAGGACGGGTTTGGAGGGATATGGACCAGGCGCTGGCAGGTGGGACTAGTGTAGCTGGGACGTGTAGGCTGGTGTGGGCAATTTGGGCCAAAAAGCCTGTTTCCACACTGTATCACTCTATGTGTAAGTACTGTTATCAGGTTACCTCTCAGCCTTCAATGCTGTTGCATAAAAAAAAAGACTTTTCCCAATCTCTTCTGATAGCGAAACTATCAATCTGGGAAATATCCCGATGAACCTCTTTTGCACCATCCAAGTCCTTCCTGCCAAGCCACCATCCACATCCTTCATTATCTACAACCAATCTCAGATTTTGAAAAAAAAAAGTCTGATTCCCCTTATTGCTCCCAATAAAATATTGTTTTAAAGTTTTTCTTCTTGATTGGGACTGGAATGGGCAATTATATTTTGCGTATATATTATTGCGAACTTACTGTTATACACCCAGATATAAAGTTGTGCTTTTTCATATTTGCCTCCTAGTCCTGATGTCCACCTGTAAAATAAATATGGATGTAACTGTATTTTGCTCCCTTTCATACAGGTGTTCCAGCAAACGTAGCTGACCTGAGGAATCTGGAGGTGCTGAATGTTTTCAACAATCAGATCGAAGACCTTCCGACACAAATCAGCAGTCTGCAGAAACTGAAACATCTTAACCTTGGGTAAGTGAATCCTGTTGGTAATTGTGTTGCAGTGGAAGGTGAAGAAACTGGAAAAAGTTGAGATGAAATAACCATTCACAAACTAATCTTTTCATAATATACTAAAAACAACCTAATAGTAATATTTGAATGAGATAGTCCAGGCTGGCCATTTTATTCACTCCAGTGTTCATTTTCTCGGCAAATGACCACATTAATATTTGAACTTGTATAACTTTATGTTGTTGACTTCTGTCCATTGTGGGGTGGGATTGAGTGCACCTAAGCTCATTTCACTTAAAACTCATCAACTGCTGTAAATCAGAGTATTCATGCTATCTGTCTGAACGGGATTTAAAGTAAGATCTTGGAAGAAGTTTGGTTTCTATTGCATTATGAGCTCCATCCTCCTTTCACTTCTGTCACTAAGCCTCTGTTCTAAATCTTTTGATCTCTTTCTATCTGAAATGGTGTACATGAACCATGAGATTTGATATTCATTATACAGTTGAAGGTTAGGGCTGGACTGTTGTGTTGATCGTATAAATTGTTTTGAGCATGAACTACAGAATGCAGTTATTTTGGTATTGTAGAATCAATTTTTGTTTCAAATGTAATACAGCCAGTGGATCTTCATCCTCATTCCTCACAGACCACAAGAGACTAGACTAATTTGGTTGAAATTAGAATGAGGTCAATTTCCTATAAGCTGACAACTGCGTGCATCTAAGGTTCTGAAAGAAAAGCAGATCCCAAGCAAGTTCAACAAAACTGTCCTCCAGGCAGTTCAACAAAACTGTCCTCCAGGCAGGAATCCAGGCCATAAGAGACTGACTGCCATCAGCCAGATTAGACTATTGGTTTTAAATCTGCTCTGTTTCACATAATTAACAGAGATATTATAAATTGTGACGTTTTGTTTGTAGAGTATAATAAAAAGTTTAAAATCAGATATCGTAGCAAGCCTGTTAAAAGTCTATTAATAGTTTTTAAATTTCTGCTAATTGGTCCTTCCAATATGTAGTAAAATACAAAGCGCTAGAGTAACTCAGTAAGTCAGGCAGTACCTGTGGATGATGCACATAGGTGACGTTTCAGGTTAGGACCTTTCCTCAGATTGATTGTAGTGGGGGAGAGAAAGCTCATATAAGAGGTGGGGGACAGGACCAAGGCTGGCAAGTGATAGGTGGGTGCAGGTGATGGGGAGGTTTAGATTGAAAAAAGGTTACAGATGAATGGGAGACAAAAGGCTTGTGAGAATGAGAGAAGTGCAAGAGGAGTGAAATATAATGCTAGAGGGAGGGATATCTGAATCTAATTGTTAATGAAGGAGGGTTAATTGAGGATCTTGTAGTTAAGGAAACTTCGCGAAAGTGTGATCATGGCATGATAAGCTTTTCTTTTCAGTAATTTACAGGTGATTTAGTTAAGTATCAATCACTTCCACTGAAACCAGGATATTAAATCTGAATAAAACTAATCTCAAAGGCACAAATTGGATGTGGTAGATCAAGAAGTTACCTTGTAAGGTATGACAATAAGTAAGCAATGTCTAATATTTTAAGAATTAATACCCAAACTGAATGTGAACTTAAAGAAAAAAATGGAATAAAACTTGTTCAGCTAATAAGGAGGTTAAATAGTATTGATTCAAAGGAAAAGACTGGTAATGTTGCCAAAAATACCCACAAATCTATGGATTGGGGAATTTTAAAATTCTACAAAGGAGGATCAGTGCATTGGAAAGAACAAGTGGAATGTGAGCATTTATTAGCATGAAGCACAAAATCAAACTGTCAGAGCTTCTGTCAGATGTAAAAAGGAAAGGATTAGCAAAGGTTAATGTGAGTCCCTGTAGACACAGATAGCAAAAATGTTCATGAGTAGGGAAATTGTAACATTCAACATACTTGTCTTCATGGAAGATACACCTAACCTCCTGGGAAGATACACTAAACGCCCTGGATATACAAGAACATGAAAAATAGAAATAAGGCTCAGCCATTCAGCCCATACTCTTAGTTCTACTACTAAATAAGATTGTGGCTGATCTAACACCTTGGCAACACCTTCCTGGACTTTCCTTAAAATCAGAAAATCGAACATACTCCTGTGAATACATAGAAACATAGAAAATAGGTGCAGCAGTAGGCCATTCGGCCCTTCGAGCCTGCACCGCCATTCAATAGGATCATGGCTGATCATCCAACTCAGTATTCTGTAGCTGCCTTCTCTCCATACCCCCTGATCCCTTTAGCCACAAGGGCCACGTCTTAAATATAGCCAATGAACTGGCCTCAACTACCTTTTGTGGCAGAGACCATAGATTCACCACTCTCTGTGTGAAAAACGATTTTCTCCTCTCGGTCCTAAAAGACTTCCCCCTTATCCTTAAACTGTGACCCCTTGTCCTGGGCTTCCCCAACATCGGAAACAATCTTCCTGCATCTAGCCTGTCCAACCCCTTAAGAATTTTGTAAGTCTCCATAAGATCCCCCCTCAATCTTCTAAATTCCAGCGAGTACAAGCCGAGTCTATCCAGTCTTTCTTCAGATGGAAGTCCTGCCATCCCAGGAATCAGTCTGGTGAACCTTCTCTGTACTCCCTCTATGGCAAGAATGTCTTTCCTCAGATTAGGAGACCAAAACTGGACACAATACTCCAGGTGTGGTCTCACCAAGGCCCTATACAACTGCAGTAAAACCTCCTTGCTCCTATACTCAAATCCTTTTGCTATGAATGCCAACATACCATTCGCTTTCTTCACAGCCTGCTGCACCTGCATGCCTACTTTCAATGACTGGTGTACCATGACACCCACGTCTCGTTGCATCTCCCCTTTTCCTAATCGGCCACCATTCAGATAATAGTCTACTTTCCAGTTTTTGCCACCAAAGTGGATAACCTCGCATTTATCCACATTATACTGCATCTGCCATGCATTTGCCCACTCACCCAACCTATCCAAGTCACCTTGCAGCCTCCTAGCATCCTCCTCACAGCTAACACTGCCCCTCGGCTTCATGTCATCCGCAAACTTGGAGATGTTGCATTCAATTCCCTCATCCAGATCATTAATATATATTGTAAATAGCTGGGGTCCCAGCACTGAGCCTTGCGGTACCCCACTAGTCACTGCCTGCCGTTCTGAAAAGGACCTGTTTACTCCTACTCTTTGCTTCCTGTCTGCCAGCCAGTTCTCTATCCACATCAGTACTGAACCACCAGTACCGTGTGCTTTAAGTTTGTATACTAATCTCTTATGTGGGACCTTGTTGAAAGCCTTCTGAAAATCCAGATATAACACATTATTATAAGGTTCTCCCTTATCCACTCTATTAGTTACATCCTCGAAAAATTCTGTAAGAATCGTCAGGCATGATTTACCTTTCATAAATCCATGCTGACTTTGTCCAATGATTTCACCACTTTCCAAATGTGCTGCTATCCCTTCTTTAATAACTGACTCTAGCATTTTCCCCACTACCGATCTTAGACTAACTGGTCTGTAATTCCCCGTTTTCTCTCTCTCCCTCCCTTTTTAAAAAGTGGGGTTACATTAGCTACCCTCCAATCCTCAGGAACTACTCCAGAATCTAAAGAGTTTTGAAAAATTATCACTAATGCATTCACTATTTCTGGGGCTACTTCCTTAAGTATTCTGGGATGCAGCCTATCTGGCCCTGGTGATATATCGGCCTTTAATCCATTCAATACACACGGATCTAGAGTGAATTCAAACTAAAACAAAATAGCACTGGTCAAAAGAAAGTATAATATTGGAAGGAATTAAATTCTCAGCAGCCAATTACTGTTTTGAAGAAGGTGGAAATAGATGGTCGTTCGTCACCTTCCAAAATGTCATAAGCTCCAGAACAATTCCCATTGATTGGAAGATAATACATTTAATGCCACAATCAAGGAAGAGGGGAAACATAAACTAGATGGCTGTTCGCGGAAAAATGCTGAAATTGATTATTAAGGAAGTGGTATCAGGGCAAAGAACATAGAGTTACAAAAGGGAAATTGTTTTGGATATCTTGCTCCAATTATAATACTGGCCTGATGAAACCATATCTGGGATATTGTACACCGCTTTAATCTTCTTGTTTAAGAAAGCGTATAGTTCTGTAAGAGGGAGTATATCAAAGGTTCGCCCGATCAATTCCTGGGCTTGTGCTTTTGTCATGTGAGGAAGGATTAGACTGACTGTAACTACACTTTCAAATTTAGAAGAATCATGGGGTTTTGCAGGGACGATATTTCTCCTGACTAGGACCAGAGGCCAATTTCAAAAATAAAGGGTTGGCTGTTCAGGTCGGAAATAAGAGAAATTTCTTCACCCTGAGGGCAGGGAATATTGGAATTCTCTACCCAAGGGAACTGAAGAGAGACGATGGCTCAGAATAAGATCAATAGATTATTAAACATTAAGGGAATTTAGGGTATGGGATTAGTGTGGCAAAGTGGTACCACAATGAATGATCAGCCATAATCAGAGCTGGCTGACTGGAGCACTTGTGCTTCTATTCCTTATGTTCTTATTTGCGAATTGATTGGAAGGTGCACCTTAAAACTAATTGGTGAACCCGATCCTTTGGAAGGAATCATGCCAGATTACATTTGTTTCATGTATTTGTCTCATTTAAAAAAATATATATATTGTCAACAGCAATAGAATACACTCTTTGAACCGTGATTGGAACACTCAGATTATTTCCATTAGTAATACCATTGCATTCTAGACAGAATCTGACCAATCTAAGTGTTAACTGATGCCAAAATTTGCTTGCCTGTTACTTTAAGCTGATTCAAGGTTGATTTTTGTCCGTCTGGGCACAGCAAACATAACTGATTGTGACACCAAGTTCAAATATTCGGCTCTCCATGGTTTTATGGTTCCTAGTTGACACATCTGTTCCAGGAGTGCGCTTGAAAGCACTGACATAGGGTAGGGGTGAATATTTTTTTATTTTGTATCAATAATTATTTTTTTCTAAATTAAAAATGACGAATAGAATTATTTAGATTTTTTTTGTTATCCATTTAAGTTTTTTAAATTTGATTACACGCAGGTGAATACAACAGTGATTTTGCGACCAAATCAAAGCAACATATTATCAGACATGCATCATTTAATTAGCAGATATAGTGAGCTGATATCAACTGAATTGTGTGCTGATAAGCAAGGATATAAACACACATTTACATTCGAGTTCACTGTCAATTATGCTGATCCAGGCAGCATTTCCAATTATACATCTCAATTTCAGTATAAGATTGAACTATAATCAAACAGGTGTAGTGGCCTAGACGAGGTCAGGAAAAGGCCAGACGCTAGGCAGGTTTAAACAGCAGTCCTTTAATCCCTACAGCGAGAGCACACCACACACACTGCCAGCACACACCCAGGGATGGTCAGGAAACCCCGTGGCAGACCAACGCCCCTGTCACTCAGTCGGCGAGGGGGATGATCCAATGAGTGGCCTACCCCCCAGGGATCGCCACAGGGACCCCCCTAAGAACCCGAGGCACGAAGAGGACAGGAGGGCGTACACGGCGACCAGCCCGGGTGTACACCATGCTCGGCACAGGAACGGGAAACTGACCAACAGGTGCAGGAGACGGAGTAGCCAGAGGGGGAGGTACCCTAGACGGAGGGCGCCCTCGCTTACGGGGCCGCGCTACCAGCACCGGCTGATCAATATCAATATATGCCGGCTTCAGCCGCGCACCTGAAACAGTCTCATGCCGACCCCCCATGTCCAGGCCGAAAGTGGACGAGCCATGTTCCAGGACCCGGAAGGGAGCCTCGTACGGCCGCTGGAGAGGTGTCCGATGCGCATTCCTACGCAGGAAGACGAACTGGCAGTCCTCCAGAGCAGAGGGAACGTGCGGACGGAAGGATCTATGATGAGACGTGGGCACCGGCGCCAGCTTGCCCACCGTCTCCCGAAGACGTCGTAGAGCTTCCAAAGGCTGCTCCACCTGGCCCTGTGCCGGCGGGATGAACTCCGGTATTATTATCCATCACGACGCATGATGAATGGCGAGGGTCACCAGTGTAGCGGCCTGAACGAGGTCAGGAAAAGGCCAGACGCTAGGCAGGTTTAAACAGCAGTCCTTTAATCCCTACAGCGAGAGCACACCACACACACTGAGAGCACACACCCAGGGGTGGTCAGGAAACCCCGTGGCAGACCAACGCCCCTGTCACTCAATCAGCGGGGGGGGTGATCCAAGGAGTGGCCTACCCCCCAGGGACCGCCACAGGACCCCCCCCCCCCCCCCCCCCCCCCCAAATACCCGAGGCACGAAGAGGACAGGAGGGCGTACACGGCGACCAGCCCGGGTGTACACCATGCTCGGCACAGGAACGGGCAACTGACCAACAGGTGCAGGAGACGGAGCAGCCAGAGGGGGAGGTACCCTAGACGGAGGGCGCCCTCGCTTACGGGGCCGCGCTACCAGCACCGGCTGATCAATATCAATATATGCCGGCTTCAGCCGCGCACCTGAAACAGTCTCATGCCGACCCCCCATGTCCAGGCCGAAAGTGGACGAGCCATGTTCCAGGACCCGGAAGGGACCCTCGTACGGCCGCTGGAGAGGTGTCCGATGCGCATTCCTACGCAGGAAGACGAACTGGCAGTCCTCCAGAGCAGAGGGAACGTGCGGACGGAAGGACTCATGACGGGACGTGGGCACCGGCGCCAGCTTGCCCACCTGTCTCCCGAAGACGTCGCAGAGCGTCCGAAGGCTGCTCCACCTGGCCCTGTGCCGGCGGGATGAACTGCCCGGGGACCGTCAACGGAGAGCCATACACCAACTCGGCGCAGGAGGAGGCCAAGTCCTCTTTCAGTGCAGTGCGGATCCCCAGCAAAACCCACGGCAGGGCGTCCACCCAATCCGGATCATTGCGCCGTGCCTTCAGGGCGTCCTTGAGCTGACGGTGAAACCGCTCCACCAGGCCGTTCACCTGCGGATGATACGCCGTCGTGTGGTGTAGCCGAGCACCCAGAAGCAGTTCCATGTCCGATCACAGTTCCGATGTGAACTGAGGCCCCCGGTCGGATGTTATGTCCAGTGGTACCCCGAACCGGGCGATCCAGTGCGCCACCAAGGCTCGAGCACAAGTGGCCGTTGAAGAATCTGGTAGCGGAATGGCTTCAGGCCACCTCGTGAAGCGGTCGACAACGATGAGTAGATAGGTCAAGCCCCGGGACGGCGGCAGCGGCCCCACGATGTCCACGTGAATGTGGTCAAACCGCTGCCGAGGGATGGTGAACTCCTGCAACGGCGCGCGCACGTTGCACCTTGGCGGTCTGGCATGGGATGCAAGTGCGCGCCCAATGTCCAACCTCCTTCCGCAGCCCGTGCCGCATGAAGCGAGAGGCTGCCAGGGCCGTTGTCGCCCAGATGGAGGAATGCGCGAGCCCGTGGAGCACCTCAAGCACCCTGCGCCGCCAGCTGATGGGGACGATGGGTCGCGGAACTCCAGTGGAGACATCGCACAGCAGCGTTGCGCCCCCTGGACCACAGACAACGTCCTGCAACTGCAGGCCCGAAACTGCCGTACGATAGGCGGCCATCTCCTCGTCGACCAGTTGAGCGGCTGCCAGGGCGCAATAATTAATCCCCTCAGCGACTTGGAGAACCGCGTGGACTGCAGGTCTCGATAAGGCGTCGGCCACCCTATTGAATTTGCCCTCCACAAAATGGATGGAGGTGGTGTATTCAGACACAAACGCCAAATGCCTCTGCTGCCGAGCAGACCACGGGTCTGAAACCTTGGCGAACGCGAAGGTTAGCGGTTTGTGGTCCATATATGCGGTAAACGGCCTCCCCTCCAGGAAGTAGCGAGATACAGGGCCAGGAGTTCGCGGTCGAAAGCGCTGCAACGGCGCTGAGCACCACTGAGATGCCTGCTGAAGAAGGCGAGTGGCCGCCAGCATCCATCAAGGAGCTGCTCCAACACTGCCACAACCGCTACCTCAGAAGCGTCCACCGTCAGGGTGGTCGGGGAGTCCTCTCGTGGGTGGACGAGCATCGTGGCCTCAGCCAGTGCCTCCTTAGCCCTCTCAAATGCCGCTGTTGCTTCCACGGACCACTCAACCTCCCTGCGATGACCAGCCATCAGGTGGAAAAGCGGACGCATGACTGCGGCCGCTGCTGGCAGGAAACGGTGATAAAAGGTGACCATCCCCACGAATTCCTGTAGGCCCTTAACTGTGGTCAGACGGGGGAACCTGCGAACAGCGTCCACCCTGGCGGACAGAGGCACCACCCCCTGTGGAGTTACGCGGTGGCCGAGGAAGTCTATAGCCGTCACCCCGAAACGGCACTTGGACGGGTTGATGGACAACCCGAAGTCGCTGAGGCACTGACACAGCTGACGGAGGTGGATGCAGTGCTCCTGCCGCGAGCAACTAGCCACGAGTGTGTCGTCCAAGTAGACGAAAACGAGGTCCAGGGCGCGGCACACACAGTCCATAAGCCGCTGAAAGGCCTGCACAGCGTTCTTCAACCCAAATGGCATCCGTACAAATTCGAATAGACCAAATGGCATTATAATGGCCGTCTTCGGGATGTCGTTGGGCGGACCGGAATTTGATTGTACCCTCGCACGAGATCCACCTTGGAGCATACCGATGCTCCGGCCAGATGGGCGTTGAAGTCCTGGATGTGCGGGAGTGGGTACCTGTTGGCGACGGTAATCCCCACACGTGCGCCAGCCGCCATCCGCCTTGGGGACCATGTAGAGCGGTGACGCCCATGGGCTATTGGAGGGACACACGATGCCCATCGCCTCCATCAGGCGGAACTCCTCCCGAGCCAGACGAAGCTTGTCTGGCGCAAGACGACGCGCTCGGGCATGCGCAGGTGAGCCGGTAGTAGGGATATGGTGCTCCACCCCGTGCTTGGGGGTGGAGGAGCGGAAGTGGGGTTCAAGGATGTCAGGGAAATCCACCAGGATGCACCCGAAAGTCGCATCCACGGACGACAGGGGGCCATCAGGGCGTGATATTTAATCACCAACGCGGAGTAAAACCGGTTCCAGCGTGACGGAGTGCATCACGCGCTGTCGCTTGACATCCACGAGCAGTGAATGGGCTCGAAGGAAGTCGGCACCCAGCAGCGGCTGGGAAACGTCAGCTATGACGAACTCCCACGAAAAGGAGCTGCTGCCAAAGTTGAGGGAGATGGTGTGAAACCCGTAGGGGCGAATAGCACTCTCGTTCACCGTGGTGTGGAGGGGCCCGCGTTTGCCCGCGCGGATGTCAGCGATGGAGGGAGGCAGGACACTCACTTCCGCACCCGTGTCCACGAGGAATCGACCTCCAGTGTGGCGATCCCAGGCAAAGACGCGATGAATTTTGCTGGCCACCGAAGGAATCACTGACGACCGGCCCCTTCGTTTCCCTGGAATGAACAGGGTGGGCGACATTGCCTGGCTGCAACTCCCCAGCGACGATGGTAATAGCACCAACCACCTCTGCTGGCGTCTGGTGGAACTGCAAGTGAATTTGGCTGGTTTGAATGTCAGCGACCTCTGCTGGCGTTGGGTGTAACTGCAGGCGGGCCTTGCTGCAAAGACATGCCTGGACTTGAATGCCCAATGGCGGCCGGATTTTGCCGCGAGGGCCTTCATGGAGCAGTGGAGACGTGGTCGATAGTGGCCTCGACCTGCTCTGAGCCTCCAACTGCCGCGGGAAGGACGGTCAGCGCTTCCAGGTTTTGCTGGCGAGATATCCACGCCCAGCTCCTGCATGTTAGTAAAGGGATCCCTGACGAGCTGCAGGCGGATGTCGATCGGGAGCTGCTGCAGGTAGGAAAATTTAAATAGCATACAGGGTTCATGGTCCCCCATTAGGGTGAGCATGTCCTCCAGGAGGGCAGACGGCAGGTGGTCACCCAGGCCGTCCATTCGGAGAATTCAAGCTGCCCGCTCCAAGTCACCCAGGCCAAACTCCTGATAATGAATTCCTTAAGGCCCCTATATTTGTTAGCTACCGCGGAGGCTCTGAGGAAAGGCAGTTGCTTGGTCAAGCGCGCTGACCACATAATAGTATTTTGTTTCATCTGCTGCAATACCTCTCACAGCAAATTGTGCCTCCGACTGCTGGAACCAGATGTCAGGTTCTTCGGTCCACAGAGTATGGAGCAATGGCATTATTATCCATCACGATGCCTGATGAATGTCGAGGGTCACCAGTGTAGCGGCCTAGACAAGGTCAGGAAAAGACCAGACGCTAGGTTTAAACAGCAGTCCTTTAATCCCTACAGCGAGAGCACACCACACCAACTGCCAGCACACACCAAGGGGTGGTCAGGAAACCCCGTGGCAGACCAACGCCCCTGTCACTCAATCGGCGAGGGGGATGATCCAAGGAGTGGCCTACCCCCCAGGGACCGCCACACAGGCACATTTATGGGTAAATTTCCAGATTTTTGAACAAAGTGCAAACTCTATCCCTGATAGAGTTAGGAGCTATCAAAGTAGAGTTAGGCCTTTTGGAGTTGTTTAATTTAATTTCGGAATTTTTTTAACTAGGAGATTTTCAGTTCATGGAGTTGCCAGAAACCTGGTTAGAAAATAGACAGAAAGCCTGAAGACAAGAGTTGGGATTTCATAGATTCATGGAGCTGGCAGACCAATTGAATAACGTTCACGTGGACAATTGAATAACTACTTTGGTTGTGTCTTCACTAAGGAAGACATAAATAATCTGCCGGAAATAGCAGGGGACCGGGGGTCAAATAAGGTGGAGGAACTGAGAGAAATCCAGGTTAGCCGAGAAGTGGTGTTGGGTAAATTGAATGGATTAAAGGCCGATAAATCCCCAGGGCCAGATAGTCTGCATCCCAGAGTACTCAAGGAAGTAGCCACAGAAATAGTGGATGTATTAGTGATAATTTTTCAAAACTCCTTAGATTCTGGAGTAGTTCCTGAGGATTGGAGGGTAGCTAATGTAACCCCAATTTTTAAAAAAGGAGGGCGAGAGAAAACGGGAAATTACAGACCAGTTAGTCTAACATCGGTAGTGGGGAAACTGCTAGAGTCAGTTATTAAAGATGGGATAGCAATACATTTGGAAAGTGGTGAAATCATAGACAAAGTCAGCATGGATTTACGAATCTGAAAAAATACATTCTTGCCATAGATGGAGTACAGAGAAGGTTCACCAGACTGATTCCTGTGATGTCAGGACCTTCATATGAGGAAAGACTGGATAGACTTGGCTTGTACTTGCTAGAATTTGGAAGACTGAGGGGGGATCTTATAGAAACTTACAAAATTCTTAAGGGGTTGGATAGGCTAGATGCAGGAAGATTGTTCCCGATGTTGGGGAGATCGAGAACAAGGGGTCACAGTCTAAGGATAAGGAGGAATTCCTTTAGGACCGAGATGAGGAAAACATTTTTCACACAGAGAGTGGTGAGTCTCTGGAATTCTCTGCCACATAAGGTAGTTGAGGCCAGTTAATTGGCTATATTTAGGAGGGAGTTTGATGTGGCCCTTGTGGCTAAAGGGATCAGGGGGTATGGAGAGAAGGCAGGTACAGGATACTGAGTTGGATGATCAGCCATGATCATATTGAATGGCGGTGCAGGCTCGAAGGGCCGAATAGCCTACTCCTGCACCTATTTTCTATGTTTCTATGTTTCTATGTGGGGCATAGATAAGGTGAATGGCCACAGTCTTTCCCCATGGTAGGAGAGTCTAAAACTAGAGGAGACAGATTTAAGGTGAGGGGGAGGTATTTAAAAGGGACGAAGGGGGCAACTTTTTCACATGGAGGTTGGCGTGTAGATGAATACGTTGCCAGAGGAAATATAGAGGTGGGTACGGTTATGAAATGTGAAAAACATTGAAACAGGTGCTGTACATGGATACGAAAGGTTTAGAGGGGTCAGTGGGACTCGCTCCTTTGGACAACTTAGTCGGCATGGGTAAGTTGGGGAGCAGGGCCTGTTCCCGTGATGTATAGCCAAATGACACAGAAATGGGACCTTCAGTTTACTAGGTCCATTCTGATCTTTTTTTTCCTAATCCCATTTACGTGTGTTCTGAATATATCCCTCTATGTCTTACCTATTCAAGTGTCTGCTTAAATGTCTCCTAAATCTGATTATTGTTTCTGTACCCAGCACCACCTCTGGCAGTACATTCCACTATATTTAAAAAAAACCTTCAAATCCCCCACTAAAACTCTTTCCTTACACCTTAAACCAGGTGCTATTTTTGAAGATAAAAATATGCCAGTAATAGTGAGACGTAACTTTTTAGAGGTGTTAGTTTGCCTTACATGCTTTCCTGTTTGTGATACCATACCAAGGGAACAAAATTTTGACCATATGCTCTGTCTATGGCCAGCTGAGGTTTTCATTTGCGTTGTGGCTCTGAATTATGTAAGGCGATTAGTTCAATAGAGATCAGCTTCAAGGCACCGGATTTTTATAATCATCGTCCAGCACTAGTTCTGCTTCTAGTTTGGATATGCAACATGACTGCAAGCATGGCTCCTGAAGACCTGCTCAAGGAAAACTGATTGGTTGGGAAATAATATTTTCTTCCTAGATAGGAAGTCCAGGATTGTATTGCCTTATCATATTTCACCTCCATCCTTTTGTCTCCAGCCTTTTCGGCTCTACCTTGTTTAACATCTCCACCCATATGGCAATCAGCCCTGCTCGCCTGTATCTATCTATCACTTAACCAGTTCTTGCCCCAGCTTACTTCCCTCTACTCCAACAATCTGAAGAAGGGTCCAAACCCAAAACATCATCTCCTCATTGAGAGTAATTTTGGGCACCATATCTGAGGAAGGATGTGCTGATTCTGGAGAGGGCCCAGAGGAGGTTTACAATAATGATCCCAGGAATTAGTTGGTTAACCTATGATGAGCGTTTGTTGGCACTGGGCCGGGACTCACTGGAATTTAGAAGAAATAGGGGGGGATCTCATTGAAACGTGCAGGATAGTGAAAAGCTTGGATAGAGTTGATGTGGAGAGGATGTTTCCACTAGTGGGAGAGTCTAGAACTAGAGCACATAGCCTCAGAATTAAAGACATAATTTAGGAAGGAGATGACAAGAAACGTATTTAGTTAGAGGCTAGTGAATCTGTGGAATTCTTTGCCACAGAAAGCTGCTGGAGGCCGTCAGCGGATATTTCTAAGGCAGAGATAGATAGATTTTTGATTAGTACAGGTGTCAAGGGTTATGGGAGAAGGCAGGAGAATGGGGTTAGGAGGGAGAGATAGGTCAGCCATGATTGAAAGGCAGAGTAGACTTGATGGGACGAATGGCCTAATTCTACTCTCACTTATGACCTTATATGCCTCTATCGTATCTGCCTCTATGTAGCATGTGTCACGCACCCACCACTCTCTGTGTAAATAAAAAAACGCACATCTCCTTTAAACTTTGCTCTCAAATATTTGATATTCGCCATCCTGGGAAAAATATTTTGTTTACCTTATCTGTGCCCGCTCATAGTTTTACATCAGAATAAAAAAAACTATCAACAAATTTTAATATTGCAATTGAACACTACATGTCTACAGAATATCTGAAAAATAATTTTGAAAGTCACCAGGTAAGGCAACACTGATTTTTAACATTGCTGGATGGGTGCTTGCATACCCATGCGTTATTATGTTACTTTGCAACTAAACTTAATTTTCATTTCCCACCCTTTTCCAACAGCATGAACAGATTAAATTCTCTGCCAAGAGGATTTGGATCTCTGCCAGCACTGGAAGTGCTTGATTTGACGTACAACAATATGAATGAGAAATCCCTCCCTGGCAACTTCTTCTACCTCAGTAAGAACTTACTCTCTTTTCTAAGTACTAATTTTAAGACTTCTATAGATCAATCTCCCACATAAGAGATTAGTGTGCAAAAGTAGAGCACATGGTATTGGGGGTAGGGATTTAACATGGATAGAGAACTGGTTGGCAGGAAGCAAAGAGTAGGAATTAACCGGTCCTTTTCAGAATGGCAGGCAATGACTAGTGGGGTGCCACAAGGCTCAGTGCTGGGACCCCAGTTATTTATAATATATATTAACGATTTAGATGAAGGAATTAAATGTACCATCTCCAGATTTACAGATGATACAAAGCTGGGTGGCAGTGTGAGCTGTGAGGATGCTATGAGGCTGCAGAGTGACTTAAATGGGTTGGGTGAGTGGGCAGATGCATGGCAGATGCAGTAAAATGTGGATAAATGTGAGGTAATCCACATTGGTGGTAACAAGAAGGCAGATTATTATCTGAATGGTATCAGATTGGTGTCTTTGTACATCAGTCACTGAAACCAAGCAGGTACAGCAGGCAGTAAAGAAAGCAAATGGCATGTTGGCCTTCGTAGCAAGAGGATTTGAGTATAGGAGAAAGGAGGTCCTACTTCAGGGACTGACATATGTTTTCACTGGAATTTAGAAGGATGAGAGGGGATCTTATAGAAACATATATAATTCTTCAGCGATTGGACAGACTTGATGCAGGAAAAATGTTCCTGATTTTAGGGGAGTCCAGAACTAGGGGTCACAGTTTATGATTATGTGGTAGGCCATTTAGGACTGAGATGTGGAAAAACATTTTCACCCAGAGAGTTGCGAATCTGTGGAATTCTCTGCCAGAAGGCAGTGGAGGCCAATTCACTGGAGAGAGAGTTAGATAGAGAGAGAGTTTTCAAGAGAGAGTTAGATAGAGCTCGCAGGGCTAACAGAATCCAGGGAGAAAGCAGGAACGGGGTATTGATTTTGGATGATCAGCCATGATCATATTGCATGGCGATGCTGGCTCGAAGGGCAGAATGGCCTACTCCTGCTCCAGGCACGCACCGTGAGTAATTACTCAGGGTAGGTAGTAAGTTGGCTTTTAAAAATTCTTAAACCGCGCATGCGCAGATTGTTTTCCTCTCCGTAGGCTGTCAATCGACTTTTATAAAGTCTTCAAAAGCCATATCTCTTAATAAAGTACCGTATTTCCCGACAATGAAGACGCACCTGTGTCAAAGATGCACCCCTATTTTGAGTTGCTAAATTTTGAAAGAAGGCTGGCGGGACATAGAATTTCTCATGCTCAAAAAAATAAAAAATAAAAATAAAGACAGTAACAATTCAATTTGTCTTCCAAATTTCCTTCATTCTGAATTACTGAATGGGTGGAGGGTGACGGCAGGTGGAGAGATGGTGGGAAGAACAGGAGCACACCGGGTCAAGTTGAATAAGTTGTGATTTTATTGAATGACAATACTAGTTCAAGGGACCAATTGGGGATGAGTTCCTTTCGCAGCTTGTGGGGAGTCTGGCCAGGGGTAAAGTTGCGGGGAGAGCAGGAGCGTTGAGAAGGAGGGGATCGGGGATCATGCCAGTAACTCACTCACCGCTGCCGCAGCACTCCGGGCGCGGTCCACCGCATTGTAGCCGGGGAGAGAAGCAGCCCAGGAGGCTGCGAGCGGTCGCTGGGACAGGACCCAGCCGCCACCTGAGCTCGTTCTACCGGCCCGCTCTCCGTCTTAGTTTGCCTTACATGCTTTCCTGTTTTTGATACCATACCAAGGGAACAATATTTTGACCCTATGCTCTGTCTATGTCCAGCTGACGCTCGCCGGCCTTGCTCATGTCAGCCGCTTCTCGCAAATCCTTAAATTCCGACAGCAGGACATGACCTCAGTTGCTGCGCTGGGTGACACTGCATGGCATTCACTGCCCGGTCCGTGTCTTTCAATGTAGACCGGACAGTGAGGGGACCAGCTCAAGAGCAGGTCAGTGGGCGGTGGAGCTTACTCCTGTGTCAGCGCGAGTAACCTCAATTGGTCCCTTAATCGCGATAATGGCAATCCATGTTTGAAAAACCCGCCAAGAAACGTGCACTGCGCATGCGCAGTAGGCTGTTGCACGTGCGCAGTATGCAATCTACGGTGCAAAGGCAGAATTTCAACTGCCTTCAGCTCCCCTTGTCATTGAAGGCATGAAGCAGCATCAACGACACGTCAGCTGCACAGACTTTCGCGTGTTACAAGTACCGTGGATGAAAGGCACAGGAGAATTATGCCTACCTAAGAGATCGATCTCTTAGATAGGCATAATTCCCCCGTGCCTTTACTATTTATATTTAATAATTACCATTTTATAATTTTCGTCCGGGTAGGAAGTGCCTACCTTGCCTACCCTGACGCCACGTGCCTGTCCTGCACATATTTCTATGTTTCTATGATAGATGTGAAATTCAGACGTTAATTTGCTGATATATGCTGTGTTTCATGTTCTTCCCTGCATATTCAGGTTGTCAGAAATTCAGAAATAAAAATTAAAAAAAACTTGGATGCTGGAAATCTGAAATCAAAACTGAAAATTCTAAGATCACTCAGCAGGTCAGGAGTATCTTTGAAAAGAGAAAACAATTAACATTTCAGGTTAAAAATGTTAATGTAAAGAGCATCTTCGACCTGAAACATTAACTGTTTCTCTTTCCACTGATGCAGTCTGATCTGAGTGTTTCCAGGATTTTCTGTTTTTATTGTCAACAAAGAACACATTTGAAAGGCGGGGGCACTTTTGTCATATTTCATTGAAATTTGTTTAATAACCTATTACACTCAAGATTTTTGTAATTTGCTGTACTAACCATAATGCTGCTTTTTTAAATTCGGTCATATTGATATTCAGGCCTCTCATTGCAAGACCCAAGATCTTAAACATTGTATCATAATCATGGAAGCATTCTGTCTCCTTTTCTTAAATTTTGTAAATTATCTTTGACTTGGGGAATTTAGTTTTTCTCTGCATTAATATAATTCAGACATAACGAAGCTTTATCTTTTCACCTTCTTTCTTTACACTTGAGTACAGTGGCAGATTCTAATTAAAAATATGCAAACCTCTATTATTTTTTCTCATTGAGACTTTGCACATTGTGTGAACAGATTGCTGCTTTGCCATTTTGACCTAGTTGCAATTAAACCAAGTGCTTCAGGTAATATGAATATAAATTTATTGAATGTACAAATGGATTTGTTAATCCATCTGACTGGATGTGGGGTAAGGTGAATCATCATTGGTTTAAAATGATTAAATGTAATCAAAATTTAAATCTATCTGGATGTTCTGTGTAACTTGATTCTTTGCAATAAATTGCATTTAATATTGATGGGAGAAAGGCTAACCATTATTTTTCAAATTCCTTTGTGCACCTGCATTGCATTGGTGTGAATGGCCTCAACAAAATAACTATTATATAATAGGTTGTCTTTTTAGCTTTTAATTCATCATTTGGTTGAAAACATATAGATGTTTCCACTGCATCTTATTACAGATGGTTTTAGCATAAAAAGGTCATGACCCAGGACAAATTTGCATATGTTAGATATTAGAAGAAAATTAGTAAGATTAAATGAGAACTTACCAGTTCGAAGTTTGATCGTTATTTTATGAGGAGTAACGATGAGGGATTACGTGAAGAAGGCCCGCCTGGCGCTGGAACGGCATACTTCAAAGCAGCGGCATGAAAAACACAGAACACAAATAGCCGGAGTAAGATAGTAAGGCTCATCATAGATTTAGAACTACCAGATGATCATTTATTTTATGAGGGTGGGGAGTGGAGGGCACGTAATCCCTCATCGTTACTCCTCATAAAATAACGATCAAACTTCGAACTGGTAAGTTCTCGTTTAATCTTACTATTTTACTTCGGAGTCACGTGATGACTACGTGAAGAGTTTGAAGCTTTCTGTTTTTCGTGTCGTAGAAATTTATTCCATACGACAGTACGGCTCATTTAACACAATAACGAGCGAATAAACACATTTTCCCCCAAACATTGCCCTCAAGTTATGTGATAAATTATTTTCACAATTATAAAAAATAAAATAATGCCCTTTCCATTGAAAGGCAAGTTTATCACAAATACCAATTGATATATATATTTTTATGGCATGAACAAAGCAACAATTATAGAGAACCGAACATTGCGTGTCTAAATCTGACACCAATGACTGGCTTCCTTTTTACTTTAACAGTAATCTACAGCCTCCTGCGCCTTTGCATCTTTGCTCGAGTGGCTCATCCTGTGCCATTCCTGTGAATGTATTTTTCCTCATTAACAGAGTGATTTTTTCCACCTTTCAGTGTCTAGTTCCTACTGAATGTATCCAAATTTTTTAACCATACTAGAAATACATTCCTCTATAACCTATCAGTTTTTTACTGAACCCAATGTGTTTTTTTGTGTGTAATAAGCAGTCTCATTGCCACAGAGACTCTTACCTACTGCAACATTTTCATCAATGTTCACACAGCACACACACACACACAACTTAAAGCCGGCAGATATGCTTATAGTTTTACCTTCGTTTCAGGTCTTCTTGGTGTGCTTTGTTTGGTAGATTCAATAAACATATATGATAATGCAATTTGTATCCACATGCAATTATAACGTAACATTTGCAACGTTTGCACTCTTATCTTGATACTAAAGTTATCAGAATTATTATTTTCAATGTTCAAGTTTTTTGAATCATAGATAGAGTTAGAGTCCATTTCTTAAGGCATTTCAAGATTATTTATCTCCTGCCTTATATTTTTTACAATTTTGGACAGATTATATATACATATACACATATATATATCATATATATATATATATATATATATATCATATCACATCCACAAGGAATTCACATATATCTAATATGATAAAATAACTTTACTGTATATACAGACCCTCCAATTTCTTATAACAAAATATTGTTTTTTAGACTTATTTCTGCAAATTGCAGGTATAAAACACTTCTTTATACATAATTATTTTTATTGATATATTGTTATAATTGGTTAACATTCATAGCCCTTCTTTGACCATCAGCTGTTGTGATGGTCTGGTCAACCTGTAGATAGTAAAATCATATTTTCATGTCATGGAGGTTTTTTGTACAACAATAAATTACTGCAGGGTTTCTCAAACCTGGAGATCCCAGTGGGTGCAGCAGCATCCAAAGAGCGAAGGTAGAGACAGGCAACGACCTAGGTGAGACCCCTTTTTTTGACTTCCAATAAATTGCTGCCACTATGAATCATCACTAGCAGTTCAAAATCACACAATATTTATGAAACCATAAAGGACCCGTATTAGGCCACCAAAATGCCTCTGGTAGTGTCCGCTACATTTTCATCCAGACACTGCCCTATTAAACAAAAATGAGGAACACAAAGAAATCTTTTCCTCATGTAATTGGGAGAAAAGCATCCACCTTCACTGTTTTCTTGGTTTACCCACAAGAAATATTCGAAAGATCGGTGATTTAATCTGTATGCAATCAGTTAATCGTAAGTAATCCATATTAATGACAATATGTTTTTTCTCCCAAATTTGTTAATCTTCCGATACCATTGTCTCTTCCTTAGAGATAAACAGGTTCACTAAACTTTAAAATATGCACACATCTGTTTACTTAGATAATCCCATGATTGTTATTGTGTTAGACTATCTTGGAACCTCCCACAGAAGTTGAGCCATTCATTTGGCTGATTTAAGAGTGATTGGATGTGTGGTGGCCCTTGTGGCTATGGGGATCAGGGGGTATGGAGAGAACTTTTGGGGCAGGTACGGGAATTGAGTTGGATGATCAGCCAATGATAAATTTGAATGGCGGTGCAGAGCTCGAAGGGCTGAATGTTGCACTCCAGCACCTAATTTCTTCTATGTTTCTAATGTTTCTTATATGAATCCCATGATTGGTATTTGACTTTCTTGTGACCCACAAGAAACATTTTGAAAGACCAGTGATTTAATCTGTATACAAAACCAGATTAATCGTAAGTAATGCAAAATAATAACAATATGTTTTTCTCCCAAATTTGACCATTTGATAACATATGCCACAGCCGGGGTATTGTTCATCTTGATACGACATGGACAGTTCCATAATAAAACAATCGATCTTTTTAATCCATAACACCTTATACTTCAACAATTAATACGAATGTTTTGGAAAATTTCTTAGGAGACAAACCATTTATGTTCGCCTTGGAAAATTATTGTCTGCATCCGAACAAGAGACATATCAATTATTGTTATAAGAATAGATAATATTCTTATTTTTACCAAACATTCACAGAAGCTGTACTCATCTGTAACACTTGCTTCAGTTTTGCAACAGCTGTTAATCTTATAGTTGAAGCAGCTTATGAACCTTTTTATACATTACTTTAATAATGATAACGTATCATTTGATATTTTGCATAAGCCTCTTCACAAGGCATACGTATTCTTATAAAGCTTCTGTATTCCTTCTTTTGGAACTTTATTTATTTTTTACCTAATCCTAATGGAGGGACAAATGTATGTCGACAACAATTAGACATATTTGTATAATGGAACAATTTTCCCCCTCTTATGGTGCTTGAATTACTTCTGAATTATAAGTATAATTTATAAATATTTTATTAATGCCTGAGCATATGCGTTATGTAATGGGTCAGGTCCTTACCTACCCACCAGGTTTGTAATGGCAGGCACTAATTTGCAGCAGCACTTATCTCTTTCAATTTAAATGTAATTGAGATAACCCATGACCATGACCTCATTAGTGGCAAGTGCTGATCTTTTATCAGTATAATTGTTCCTTCAGTGTTCGGTTTAACAGCCTTGAACTGATTGATTGTTTGGACAATGTATTTAACTTGCACAGCTTGACCCACTTTAATTAATTTACAAGCACCTGAATATTGCTAACACTTTGTTAATCACAACAGTTTTTTCCATGTTCTAGATGTTTCCATTTTTCTTACACTGTGAAAGTGTAAATATAATGAATGTTTTGTATGGTTTTAACCATGAAATCTTTACACACTGAGGTAATTTTATAATATACATGTACGTACCCTTCTTATTAAAATTACTTTTGAGTACAAACCTGAAATCAAATTTTAAAGTTTTCTTATACAGGTGAACCAATCCTTCCTTAGATATATTGGTTAATAATCAACTACACCTGTAATCCCCCATAATTGGAGATTTCATGAACTTATTTTGTAACCAGATGTTTTGCACCTTTTCAACGTACTTGCAAGCCTTCTTTCCCCCAATTATATAGGTTTAGATAAGGCTATGTTTGGATTATACCACTTCTGCCTTTGTTTTGATCCATTATCAAATCTTTCATTGGATCATAGTTTTTTCACCGCAAGTTAAAAAGATCTTTGCCTTTGTTTTGATCCATTATCAAAATTTTTCATTGGATCATAGTTTTTCTCCCCAAAGTTTAAAGATCAGTAGTCTGTTCTTTTGTAATTAATATCTTTGATTTATCATAAGGCAGTTTAATATCCTGATTTGTATTGATCTGCAAACCTATAGTGCAGATTCGGTAAATTATATATATTTCTTCCTATTGAGCTCCACAACTGATGGCAATTTATTTTATTTTGAAAGTATTACTTATTTGCACCATTTTGAAATACTTTGAAATTGTATTTCTTATATCTCATATTATTTGAGACATGGATATTTATTTATAAATGGATTTACCGTTGATATTTTAATAAAACATAAAAGTTTTATCGTATTCTTGAAGTTGGTGAGATACCATATATAATTAATGTTGGCAGCTAGGTTTTCTTCCATAGCCTCACCACTTCCTTTTAGATATAGCAAAATATTTTGCTATCTCAGGCACATCTGGCCTCACTTTTTTATTTGTGGTGTGCATTCATAATTCACATCACCACTTGCAGGGTCTGTCTTTTGCAGCCCTGATCCACTTGGAATTATATCCAAAGAGACTTCCTCCACCCTAATCCAGGGTTCAATTCTCAATTTGGCACATAGCCATATTTTGTATATTCAAGCCCCTCAGATCTTTTTTGGCTGTTTGGGTACTGTGACCCTTGTCTCTTTTTATATTTTGGAGTACTTTCTCCATATCGCGATTTTTATTAACTTTTTTAAAGTACAGCCTTTCTGTTTTTTAAAATTCCCTGCCAAAAGATTGTGAGCATTTTTACCTCTCACCGTAATTTTAACGGTACCTCAGTATCGGAACCGGCCCCGTAATTAATCTCTCGTCCCGATCGCTGGGTATTACCCTGGGACAAACGTTCTTTTCAAAACTCCGTTATTTTTAACAGAGTATATCTGTTCAATTTAAACTTTTAGTTTGTTTTTAAAATCCTTTAAAATCCTGGTTTCCACCAGGCACGGAGTTTTCCAGTCCTAAAAAAAAATTTTTCAACTGCACTTACCTGCCGGTTCCGAACCTACCGCTGTCGAGGAGCTGTCTGTGCAGCTCCTGCTTCTGCCGTCAGCGTCGACGTAATGCCGTTCCAGCGCCAGGCGGGCCTTCTTCACGTAGTCACTCACGTGACTCCGAAGTAAAATAACTATATTCATCAACATGGCAGGTGTCTTGTGTACGTGACCATCACTAAAACATACCCATCCATTTAAAAAAATGTGATTTCAATGTCCTATTATACATCAAACCACTTTTAATGACCATGAGGCAAATAGTTTCATATTCAAAATGATATGAAATTCATATTCAAAATCTCAGTGGTACTTAGTGGTATCTCAGCCTGAAGAAGGGTTTCAGCCAGAAACGTTGCCTATCTCCTTCGCTCCATAGATGCTGCTGCACCCGCTGAGTTTCTCCTGCATTTTGTGTACCCTCAGTGGTACTTAGTTTTGTTTCGTTTATTATTGTCACGTGAAAAGCTTTTTTGTTGTGTGCTATCCAGCCAGTGAAAAGTCAACACATGATTGTAATCAAGCCGTCCACAGTGTACAGATATGGGTAAAGGGAATAACATTTAGTGCAAAATAAAGTCCAAATAAAGATAGACTGAGGGTCTCCAATGAGGTAGATGGTAGGTCAAGACCTCTCTATAGTTGGTGATATGATGGTTCAGTTGGCCGATAACAGCTGTGAAAAAACTGCCTCAGAATCTGCCTCAGAATCTGGATCAGAATAATTTTGACACTTCTGTATCACTTGAAAATGAAAAGCAAAAAATTGTTGATGCAAAACATTCAACATAAAGCAGAACATGCTTGAAACGCTCATCAGGTCAACCAGCATCTGTGGATGGAGAAACAATATTAATGTTTCAGGACAAAGATCCTTTGTTATGCCAATGTATTAATCCTTTCGATTAATATATGAAAGTGGATTAAAATACTTTAAATTATAATTAGTCTTATCTGGTCAATGCTGTTATTTGGTATATAACCATATAACCATATAGCAATTACAGCATGGAAACAGGCCCTCTCGGCCCTTCCAGTCCGTGCTGACCATTTATTTTCCCCTAGTCCCATCTACCTGCACTCAGACCATACCCCTCCATTCCCTTCCCGTCCATATATCTATCCACTTTACTTTTAAATTTTAAAATCGATCCTGCCTCCACCACTTCTGCTGGAAGCTCATTCCACACAGCCACCACTCTCTGAGTAAAGAAGTTCCCCCTCATGTTACCACCCTAAACTTCTGTCCCTTAATTCTCATGTCATGCCCACTTGTTTGAATCTTCCCTACCCTCAATGGGAAAAGCTTATCCACGTCAACTCTGTCTATCCCTTTCATCATTTTAAAGACCTCAATCAAGTCCCCCCCTTAACCTTTCTGCGCTCCAAAGAATAAAGACCTAACTTGTTCAACCTTTCTCTGTAACTTAGTTGCTGGAACCCAGGCAACATTCTAGTAAATCTCCTCTGTACTCTCTATTTTATTGACATCCTTCCTATAAATAAGGCGACCAAAATTGTACACCATTCTCCAGAATTGGTCTTACCAATGCCTTGTACAATTTTAACATTACTCCCCTACTCCTATATTCAATGCTCTGATTTATAAAGGCCAGCACACCAAAGGCTTTCGTTACCACCCTATCTACATGCGATTCCACCTTCAGGGAACTATGCACAGTTATTCCTAGATCCCTATGTTCCACAGCATTCCTCAATTCCCTACCATTTACCAATGTTCGTCCTATTTTGATTTGTCCTGCCAAGATGGAGCACCTCATACTTATCAGCATTAAACTCCATCTGCCATCTTTCAGTCCACTTTTCCAAATTGCCCAAATCCCTCTGTAGACATTGAAAATCTACTTCATTATCCACAACACCACCTATCTTAGTATCATCTGCATATTTACTTATTCAAATTTTCCACCCCATCATCCAGATTATTGATGTACAATGACAAACAACAGTGGACCCAACACAGATCCCTGAGGCACCCCACTGGTCACCGGCTTCCAACCTGACAAACAGTCATCCACCATTACTCTCTGACATCTCCCATTCAGCCACTGTTGAATCCATCTTGCTACTCCGCCATTAACACCCAAAGATTGAACCTTCTTAATCAACCTTCCATGGGGAACCTTGTCAAAGGCCTTACTGAAATCCATATAGACAACATCCACTGCTTTGCCCACTTCAATTTCCCTAGTAACCTCTTCAAAAAATTCAAGAAGCTTTGTCAAACATGACCTTCCAGGCACAAATCCATGTTGACTGATCCTGATCAGACCCTGTTTATCCAGATGCTTATATATATTATCTCTAAGTATCCTTTCCATTAATTTGCCCATCACTGACGTCAAACTAACAGGTCTATAATTGCTAAGTTTATTCTTTGAATCCTCTTTGAATCTCATAGTTTCCATAGCTACTCTACTTTTTTCCTTTACCTCACAGAGTTCAATATTTTTCTCCTTGGTGAATACCGAAGAAAATAAATTGTTCAATATCTCCCCCATCTCTTTTGGTTCTACAGATAGCTGTCCATTCTGGCTCTCTAATGGTCCAATTTTATCCCTCGTTATCCTTTTGCTATTAATATAGCTGTAGAAACCCATTGGATTTACTTTCACCTTTCTTGCCAAAGCAACCTCATATCTTCTTTTAGCCTTTCTAATTTATTTCTTAAGATTTTTTTTTACATTATTTATACTCCTCTAGCACCTCATTTACTCCATGCCTCCTATAATTATTGTAGATATCTCTCTTTTTTTGAAACAAGTGTCCAATTTTCCTTGAAAACCATGGCTTTCCAATTTTTACTATTTCCTTTCAACCGAACAGGGACATAAAGATTCTGTACTCTTACAATTTCCCCTTTAAATGTCCTCCATTTCTCTTCTACATCCTTCCCATAAAACAAAATATCCCAATTCACTCCTTTTAAATCCTTACGCTTTTCCTCAAAGTTAGCCTTTCTCCAATCAAAAATCTCAACCCTAGGTCCAGTTCTGACTCTCTCCATAATTATATTGAAACTAATGGTATTGTGATCACTGGTCCCGAAGTGCTCACCAGCGCATACCTCCGTCACCTGACCTGCCTCATTTCCTAACAGGAGGTCCAGCACTGCCACTTCTCTGGTCGATACCTCTATGTATTGCTGCAGAAAACTATCCTGCACACATTTTACAAACTCCAAACCATCCAGCCCATTTACAAAATGTGTTTCCCAGTCTATTTTTGGAAAATTGAAATCTCCCACAATCACTACCTTGTGCTTACTACTAATATCTGCTATCTCCTTACATATTTGCTCTTCCAATTCTCGCTCCCCATTTGGTGATCTATAATACACCCGTAAAAGGGTTGCTACACCGTTCTCTCTTCTCAGTTCCACCCAATTAGCCTCCCTAGATGAGCCCTCTAATCTATCCTGCCAAAGCACTGCTGTAATATCTTCTGTCAAGCAATGCAACACCTCCACCTCTGGTTCCTCCAATTCTATCACACCTGAAGCAACAAAATCCTGGCTCTAAGTTCATCCACCTTTCTTACAATGCTCCTAGCATTAAAATATACACATTTTAGAAACCCACCATCCCTTATTCTCTGTCTATTATCTTTTTCATCTTTCTCGCCTACATTTTGGGTCCAAGAGTGCTTCCCTTCTCTGCCTCTTGCCCCACACCCTGTCCCCTAGCCCTCTCTACCCGAATGCCTCCCCCCAGCCTTTCTAGTTTAAAGTCTCCCCAGTAGCCTTTGCAAATCTCCCTGCCAGGATATTGGTCCCCCTCCGGTTCAAGTGCAACCCGTCCTTTTTGTACAGATCATGCCTTCCCCAAAAGAGGTCCCGGTGATCAAGAAACGTGAATCCCTGCCCACTGCACCAGTCCCTCAGCCATGCATTTATCCTCCACCTCATTCCATTCCTACTCTAACTGTCACGCGGCACAGGCAGTAATCCTGAAATTGTTACCCTTTTGGTCCTTCTCCTTAGCTTTCCCCCCCAACTCCCTAAATTCTCCTTTCAGGACCTCTTCTCTTTTTCTGCCTATGTCATTGCTACCCATGTGTACCACAACATCAGGCTCCTCTCCCTCCCTTTTCAGAATTCTTTGGACACGTTCCGACACATCCGAGACCCTGGCACCAGGGAGGCAAACTACCATCCGGGTCTCCCGACTGTGTCCACAGAATCGCCCATCCGCCCCCCCTAACTATAGAGTCCCCTATTACAATTGCCCTCCTCTTTTTGCTACCCTTATGAGCATCAGGGCCGGTCTCTGTGCTGGAGGCCCGGCTGCTGTTGCTGCCCCCAGGTAGGCTGTCCCCTCCAATCGTACTCAAACACGAGTACCTATTTTCCAGTACAGTCACAGGGGTACTCTCTAGCCCCTGCCTCTGCCCCTTGCCCTTCCTAACTGTGACCCACTTGTCTGCCTCCTGTGGTCTGGGAGTGACTACCTCCCTGTAGCTCCTCTCTATGACCTCCTCACTCTCCCTGACCTGCTGCTCCAGGTTCCTAACACAGTCCTTTAGGAGCCCCATCTCGACACACCTGGCACAGATGTGGACGTCTGGAGGGCTATCAGATTCCCTGACCTCCTACATCTGACATCCACAACAGTACACTGCCCTGGCCTTCATACTCCCCCCTTACACAGGATACAATATCAACACAATACAAAGTACACAACAAACTGCTGAAATCTGACTGCCAATCAGCTGCTTACCCTAATCCACTTCCCACCAATCAGCGGCTTCCTCAAAACCCCCCCCCCCCCCAAAAAAAAAACACTTCTTCGAATGGAACGTTATGGATTTTGGTAAGCCCCGCGCTGGATTTTAAACATTACCGGTCGGGTGTCGCTCCTTCCCCTCCTTCTCTTCCACCGGCTCCTGTGGGCCTCTGTGAAAAAAAAAAGCCCCGCGCTGGAATTTAAACCTTACCGGTCGGGTGTCGCTCCTCCCCCTTCTTCTCTTCCAACGGCTCCTGTGGGCCTCTGAAAAAACAAGCCCCGCGCTGGATTTTAAACCTTACTGGTCATGTGTTGCTCCTCCACCTCCTTCTCTTCCAACTTCTCTTCCAACATATATTTCAAACAATATTTCATTTTGTAGGTTAATTATAAATTAGCTATTAAATTCTTGGTCATAATTATGTGTACACTAACCAGGAATATTCTATGGAATACTGAAGACCTTTAACAGATGAGGTAATATGTCTGGTAACACAATCAATGTCCTTCTGGAATCATATCAATGTAGGTTTGTCAGTCTGATGAGCTAGTTCTTTAAAGCCTGTTGAACCAAGCTCCCAAGAAGAACACCTCTAATTTGTAATTGATGTTTTTCCCCGCCAACATAGAACTCCCTTAATAAAATGCTCAAAATTAATCTCCAGCACAATTTTCCAAAATTTGACAATTTGCCAACCCATTTTTATTCCAAAACCATGTTATTTAAAGGTCAACGCTCAAACTGTACTCTTTTATCCTCATTAAGATCTGTGTTTCTGGACTGCTCTGTCCATGGAGGTCAGTGTCAATAGCACAACCAATTTATTGGAAGATCGTTGAACAAGTAACATGTACTGTGGATAAAAAGGATAACCAGTGGATGCAGTATATAGTTTTCCAGAAAACATTTTATAAGGTACCACTTTCACAGCTATTGCAGAAGATAAAAGCATGTGATGTAGAAAATAGGCAGGCAGAAAGAAAACAGAGGTATATGATTTTTTTGCCTGTTAGACTAAACATAGCAAGTGGTGTGTTGCAGTGATCAGTGCTGGGTCCTCAACAATTTACAATTTAAATAAATGACCTGCTTGAAGATATTGAGGGAAACGTTACTAAATTTACTGATGGCACAAAGATAGGTAGTAAATTAAGAAGGAACAGGGGAAATTGATATTTTAACCGAGTGGTTAAAAATGTAGCAAATTTTTAAAATGTAAAATGGGATATTTTGAAAGAAAATATGGAAAAACAATGGAGAATCTTTGAGGCAGTTTGACACGGGACACACGCTGAGGGCTGATCATCCTGCAGCGGGCCGCCCTTGTGGAGGGTGTATAGTGATAAAAGGCCGAAACACCCAGTGATGCAAGGGTACACTACTGATGATGTGTCCTGTGCCCAGCTGTCCTGAAGGTTACCCAGGCCAAGATATACGTATACGTACCCCCCCCCCCCCCCCCCCCCCCCCCTGATGTTGAGCGTCCACCACTCTCAGCAATCAATGAATGTCGTGAAATGCTCCCCACCTACTGGCACAAGGGACTTCTTAACATCTAGTCCTGTGTATTTGATTCTCAGCTACATGTTCACTTCCATTTATCCCTTGGCCAGTATGAATAAGGTTAGGCTTTTTATACAAGCTGTTTTTTGTTAAAACCATTGGCTGCTGGCTCAAGGTCGTCTCCAAACAAAATTACCGTGAAAGCCAACATCTCAATCCCTTCCTTGACACGGGTATCCATTTACATCCGTTTTCGATGCCCTTCAATCAACTAGTCTTACCTACTGTAAATTGTTACTGCATCTGCTGGTTATCATAAATCTTTTATCTTTTTTTTAACCTTCTCTGTTTTATGACTTGGAACTTATGCACTGGTATGTTACCAAAGGGAGGTTTAATTCATATAACAAAACACAAAGTGTTGGAGGAACACAACATGCCAGGCAGCGCCTAAGGAGGAAATGTACAAACATTTTGGATTGGAACACTTCAGATTGAAGTTTGACCAGCACTTTGTTTATTGCTCGAGATTCCAGTATCTGCAGTGTCTTGTCATTTGATTTATGGAAACCTGTTCTAGTTAAAAAAAAATGGAGCAAATTTTTTTTTCAAATGAGTGGTTAGTCAGCAGTGCGGTTAATATTAAAGGTCTTAAATGCCTGTAAAGAATATTATTTTGTATCTACTTAAAAAAGTATATGTTGCAAACTGCAATTTTCATGTTAAGTTATAATGGCAAAGGTCATAAAGATTTTTCGTCATAATTGAGCTTACAATTGTTTCTTCATCCGTCTTTTTTACAGGCAACAAGCTTATATTATAACTGTGTTTGTTAATTGTGTCATTACCTTCAGGATGTGGTCACTTTCCTAGCCCTAGCATTAACACATAAAATCAGTTTGACCTGCTTGTTATTATTGGGTGCCCTGGGCATGTCAGAGACTTTTGCAAAGCCAAGGCTATTAATCAAGCTTGACTACTTTTATTGATTGAGCCTCAATGGTCTGGTTACATGCCATGCAGTTTATATATTGCTGTTTAATTTGCAGCCACCTTGCGTGCACTCTATCTAAGTGACAACGATTTTGAAATCCTGCCACCAGAAATTGCGAAGCTCACGAAGTTGCAGATAGTAAGTAATTTATCTAAATTTTTGAAATATCAATTTGGTTTTGCAGTTCTTGTAAATTCTGAATGAAGTTAATTCAAGCAGCTGTGGTATTTATTTTTGTTGGGATAAACCGCTGTACCTGGCAATATACCCTTTTAACAGTATAGACTTGCCATAAATTAAGAGAGGAAACTAGGAATTATTTGCAAGCCGTTTCATTTGAAATGTGAATTGGTCTAATAGATGTCCATTTTCAGATCAGCTTAAGGGATAATGACCTCATATCATTGCCAAAAGAGGTTGGGGACTTGTCTCAATTGAAGGAGCTCCATATTCAAGGAAATCGACTGACTGTGCTTCCCCCAGAAATGGGTAAGAACAGAGGCCAGATTGCCGGCCTTAGTCCATATTATGTTGTGTTTTGTTTACTGTTAATAAATAGAAACATTTAAAGTGAATACCTGATATTTTAAAATCTCAATTTGCATTTATTTTTTTAAACAAAGGATAAACTCTGTAAACTGAAGTAGTCTTAAATTAAGTGGCTAGAATTGAAAACTCAGACATTTAAATTAATAGCTATAACAAACATTTGTTAATTGTAAAATCTGCATTTTTTCTACTGATTTCTCTTCTGCAATTGTTTTTCTAAACTGTAACTGGCCTTTTATCACAAAGACAAATATTAATAAATATAATTTTAGTTTCATACTTAGCTTGGTGTTGGGATCAGGGAGTGGAGCGCTACATCAACACTCCCTTGTCAGTTCAGATAATTTTCATGCACAGCAGTACTGTGAAAATTAGAATGAAATGGTTCTTTGGAAGCCTGCCCTTTGTGGAATGACTGAAGGAATGGATTATCTCACTGAACTCATGAATTTTGGATTATATATTAAAAAAAAATTAAAAAAATCAGAAACCAATGCAGTAGCTGCTTGGTGATTTAGAAAAAGCATTTATTTCCAATTGTCATGCAGCAAAGAAGAACATGGCCTTGGATCGTGTAGGAGTTAGAATTTTCCATTTCCTAACCCACCTCTTCCATTTTCTCTGCTCATCCACTTTTATTTTAACTGAGGTCACCTGCCGGCATGTTTTGTGTAGTTTACATATTTTGTTTTAACCAGGTGTTTAGGCATTAGGTAAAATGGGACAAGAAAGAAAATGGACATGGCACCTCTTGTGTCCTATGTTATTTAGGCCCAATATATTTTACAAATCATATTTTCTCTTGTTATAGGAGGCCATTCAGCACATCAAGTCAGTGCCCATCAGGGCAAACCCATCAATTTATTCCTCTACTTCTTTTCTCTGTACCTTACAGACATATATTGTCAGCTTATCCATTTTTCAGGCAGAGAGTATTATTGTCAGACTGGCAGTGTAGCTGGATGGCTGCCGGACAAAACCCTGCTGTCAACTTGATAAATTTTAATAGCGGCAGAACCCACATTTTTAGGCTTCTTTTGCAGAACGCCTTATTGGGATTATTGTTTCTGAAACATCCAGTTCTTAGCTCATTGACAGATTTGTAGCTACCGTCAACTGACGTGGAATGCTTGATCTGCACCCCCAGAGTGAAGTAATGGAATGCATCACAAAACGTAGATGTACAACATCTATCTGTGACCTCTGATTTCTATTTCTATCCTGATAAAATAATTACTGCGCTAAAACGTTTTATATCATCCACAAACGGGAATACGACTACAGTTTGGGTGGGGTCAAGAAAAGAGCGTTCACGTCCCGGCCCTGTTTTCACCAATCTTTCCACCACCACGCACAAGAAGCACAAGACAGATACTATTGTATGCAGATGCCGAGAAGTGTGTTCAGTTCTGGCTGAACAACTTCTAATCTTATGTGTGGACTCGATAAGAAGAAGGCAGTTTGGGTCCATGTCAAGCGTGGTTGTAAACGTATTTCCAAAATATATTTGGAATGTCCACATACAATATGCATTAAACTATCCTCTTGAACACTATTACTGTGTTAGAAATGTTGTAGCAGGGTGCCCGGGTACATATAAAGTCAATGGGTGTCATTGTGAAAACCCCCAAATATCACGGATCCTACCCTCTGGACATCACTGCAGGAGTTCCTCAGAGCAATATCCTAGGCCGAATTATCTTCGAGCATGTTAACAATTTTGGGCCAAGAGCCTGTTTCTGTGTTGTGCTGTTCCTTTCTTCTATCACAAGGTGAGAAGTGGGGATGATCGCATTATGTTCAATTCCACTTGCAAACATTTGACAAATGAAAAAGTCCATGTGATCATGTTACAAGACCTAGCCAACTTCCTGGCATGGGCTGATAAATAAAATTGCATATGTGACAAATTCCCATCTCAAAGATACAGTGTAACCACCTCCACTTGACATTCAATAGCCCACCATCAATAATACCACTGAGCTCAACTAGACTAGCCATATAAACGCTTTGCCTACAATTCAAGTCAAAGCTCTTCCATCATCTGCAAGGCACAAAATTGGAGTGTGATGGAACATGTTCCCTCTGCTTGAATGGATGAATCGCCAACAACTCTGGAATAAGGTAATTGCTGTCCAGGACAAAACATTCTGCTTGATTGATATTGTATCTACCATCCGAAACATTTATCCATTCCACCATTGGCATACCCTCATACTAATGTGTATAGTGAATAGGGAATAATTGATGGATAGGGAAAATCACAGTAGATTATTGTGTTTTAACCTGTTTGTGATGGTAGATGAATGGTGGTATTTTGAGTGAGTTGAAGTTTGTAGGTACAGAAACTTGTAACAACAAGTTTGAAGGCATTTCCAAATAGAATTTTGGCTGTTTTGGACATTGCTCAATATGTCGTATGGCAAATTAAAATATAGTACAGCCTACCACTGCATTCTAGCTACTGCTGATGCTCATATTGAGTAATCTGACTAAGGTGAATTTCATGCAATTCTTACAACCCACCAAAGGAAAAAAAAATTACCTTAAGTGAAGAATTAATGGATGAGCTTTTTAAAAGACAATTGAGGTTTCTCATTACTGAATTCACATCATGCCAGACAGCATGCATTAAAGTCAAACATTCATTGGAAATGTCATGCATGCTTTGCCTTGTGTGCATAAGTGAGTTTCATGTCATGATCTCATATAAATGACATAATTTCTTCATTCTGTAGTTCAAGCGTTCAACGTTTGCAAAGGTGCTGAGATTCTCTCTCCTGGTCTATTATTGTGGAACTTGGTGTTACTTCATGCCCAGTATAAAGTAGCAAGTGATGATACCATGAATTGCTGCAAGGTTAGCAGTTTGGCCCATTGCCTAGCCTTTATTTATAGGTCACAATTCTGAAGTACAAAGTCCCTTCTTCCAAATCTAGACAGCTGCTTTGACACGGTTTTATAGAGGGCCATGAAGCCTTTGATTGAAAATATGGTGGTATTCGATATAGAGAAAAAATTGTGAAAATGGTTACTGAAAATACCATATGACACCACACTTGCAATATAAGCTTGATGATAAGTTGACCTTCTACTGGAAATTTTTTATAACCATTTTACAGAAGCATTCACTAGACATCACTCTCCATCCCTAAGGCAATTTTGTGTTATTGCACATATCATTCACTATTAGAACCTGTGGGGCCAAATGGTTTGGCTGTGAAACTTCATTAGATTTGCGCCTGAAATTCAATGGTAGAAATTTTGATTTCCCCAGAATATTCACATATCATCAATCTTGGATTATTGCGCAGGTGGAGGGTTTTAATAGTAAGAATCATACTTCAGTTTTAACCACCAAGTGACTGATACATGTCCAAAATGATTACTACATAAAGCTACAATTAAGAACATTGATGGTTGGTTAAATTTAGTATTTTAGCTTATCAGGATCTTAAAATAGTTTTAAAATTTAGTGATGCTACTTGATGTGCGATGTTCAATCTTTGCCTTTTTGAGAGCAGTATGTTAATCTTTGGGGATAGCAAATTATTTAAAGTGAAAATTAGTATTTGGCTGCTGCAAGGATCCTGCTGTCTTTCTATTAGAAAGGTCATGTATGTGCAACTGATCCTGTCTAGCCAGAAACTGCAAAAGAATGTGCACCAGGGCAGCACAGCGGCGTAGTTAGTGTAACCGCTGTTTCACAGGTCCAGTGACCCAGGCCCACACGTAACCCCTGATGTCTTTGTGGAGGTTTCATATTCTCCCTGTGACTGCGTGGGCTTCCCCTCAGATACTCCAGTTTCCTCTCACATTGCCAAATGTATGTAGGTTGGTAGGTTAATTGGCTACTGCAAATACTGTGTGAGGGAGTTGATGGGAACATGCGTAGAACCATAGGCAACCATTCACTCCAGTTCGACGCATCTTCTCCAGCTGCCAGATCAGCTTTCAACTAGCGACGGAACCGTTCAATCAGGCCTTTTGCTTGTGGATGATACGCAGTCGTTCGAATCCGGTTCGTACTCAAGAGGTTGGACCCCGGTCTGTTGTGATCGTACTTGGGACCCCAAAGACTGAAATCCATCAGTCAACAAAAGCGTTGGCTATTGTTTCCGCTGAAATGTTGATGACTGGGATAGCATCTTGCCATCTTGTGAACTGGTCTTCACAAGTGAGCAGATATGTGTAGTTTCTTGACGGTGGGAGTGGGCCGACCATGTCCAGGTGCACGTGCTCGAAACGGGTGTTCGGTACAGGAAACTCATCGAAAGGGGTCCTAATGCGCCTGGAGATCTTGGATTGTTGACATGGTAGACAAGTCTTCGCCCTTAATCCAACATCACGCTTGAGGAAAGGCCAGATGAAACGTTCGGGGATTAGTTTTATCGTAGTCTTCTTGCCTGGATGTGATAAGTTGTGCAGCGCGCTGAAAACTTCTCGACGCATTGTCCTAGGCACAAACAGTCTCGGTTTGCCAGTGGAAGTGTCACATATGATGGTTTCTCTCGTGTCACCGATAGATACATCTTCTCATTAAAGGGCTGTGTGCGTCCAGTGGCAATGGACTAGATCGGGATCAGTATGCTGTGCGTGAGCCACGGCATAAAAATCGATGAGTGAGGCCGCATTCAGAGCAGCCACCTCCAGTCTTGATAGGGCCTCGACAACCGGATTTGCTTTTCCTTGAATGTGCGTGATATCACTGGAGAATTGCAGAACGAAGGCCAAGTGGCGAATTTCCCGCGGTGAATAGCTCCCCACACGTGTACGAATAGTGTATGTGAGCGGTTGGTGATTCGTATAAATAGTGAAGTGACGACCTTCCAACAGAGTGCATAGCCAAAAGTTCTTGCCCAAATGTACTGTACCTCATCTGAGTGGGTGATAATTTTGCCGAAAAGAATGGCAGAGGCTCTCACCTGCCATTGACTCTCTGCTCCATGACGGCTCCCATGATGTTGGAGGCATCAGTGGTGAGTGAAAATAAGATATTGGGCCTCTGATGGACCAGGATAGTTGCGTAGGTGAGAGTACTCTTAGCGGCGTTGCGGCTTGCACTGCATCCTCGGGTAAACACAACAGTTTCTTTGAAGACAATTTGTCCAAACCTTTGAGTAAGTTGGTTAAGGGTAATAGGGAACCTGCGGCGTTCGGTAGAAAGCTGCGGTAGAAATTCATCATCGCCAAAAATTGCCGTAATTGGTTTAATGAATTTGGCACTGGGTATTTTCAGATTTCCAGCACCTTTGATTCACCAGGCAGGATGCCGTTCTCTGTCACGCGATGCCCGAGGGAAGTGAGTTCGCGAGCGCCAAACACGCATTTGTTCGGGTTAATGACAATACCATATACGTCAAGATGCTGGAACAGTAATCAAAGCTGTTTCTTGTGTTCGTCTTCGCTGGAGCTCGCTACCAACACATTGTCGATGTATGCATAGACAAAATCGAGGCCGGAGAGTACGTGGTCCATGAAACGCTGGAACGATTGTGCTGCATTTCATAAACCATACGGCATCTGTAGAAATTCGAACGTCCCGAACGGAGAGACCACGGCTATCTTGGGAATATCGGCAGGCTCGACTGGAATTTTATAATATGCGCGCACGAGATTGATGCTTGCGAACGGCCACTTTGCAAATACTGCAAATGTGGGATGCTGTATCAATCTGGAATAGTGGCATTGTTTAGTGAATGGTAGTTGCCGCACAGTTGTCAATTTCCGGGAGACTTCTTCAGGACCATGTGAATAGGTGATACCCAGCAACTCCTAGACCCGCAGATGATCCCCAGCTCCTACATATGGTCAAACTCGGCCTTTGCAACTTTGAGGCGATGTACGGGTAACCTGCGCGCTCTTGCCAAAACTGGAGGGCTGCGGTTCCGAATATGATGCGTGACAGAGTGTTTGATATCATTGTGCCAGTAAAACGGAACTATTAGTCGTGGAAATTGTCTGAGTAACTCCTGATATGGGCCGGTGGTGGGTTGGAGGCTGGTAAGGTGAGAGATAGTCTTTGCCGGACGGCAGATGCAGCTCATCTGTGAGCAGGTGCAGTAATCACTTAAGCGGCGATTTTTTAAATCCCCCAGCAAAGAAAAGTGTGAAAGAAAACCCGCTCCAATAATGGGTTTTGATATGTCGGCGACTGTGAAATTGCAGTGAAACGTTTTCAGCAGACCGAAGTCAAGCGTAACTCATTTCTGACCAAATGTCTGTATGCTAGAATTGTTCACGGAGGTGAGAACACATCCGGGGTTAGGGTGAAAACGCTTTTGCGGACTGGGAGGAACGACCGATAACTCGGCGCCGGAGTCAATGAGATATTGCATATCCGAGAGGCGGTAGCTGAGAAAAAGGCGGTGGCTAGTTTGCCCACGAGCAGCAGTCGCCTCTACTGCCGGGCCTCATCGTTACCCGGGTGTTGATGTTTGTAGAAGGAGCAAGGAGGTTGACACGACCGGGTCGCATGGCCCCAAGGTTTGTGTTAAAACCTGAAATGTGGATGGTTCTGCTGGGCTGCCAAAGCTCGGCTTGCACAGCGAGCGCTGCAATTTGCTGTTCCTATCGTGCATTTTCAGGCTTTACTGTTGTTGCATTGACCACAGTCACCTGCAGCGCAGTGGTTGTCTCCATGACAATGTTGGCCTGTTTTGCGAGCTCGCCTGTGCTGGCCGATTGAAACATACCTACAGGTGCCTCTGCACCCGAGTAGGCATGCAGCGGGGAAAGTTCTGTTTCCAGACATCGCCGTCAATCTTTTAGTCTACCGCCAGCCTGCGCCATCTCCGCAGCATTTGTGATGGCCTATCGCCAAGATTGTCATCTCCCAGCAGCTCCGAAATGCAGGCTTGCTTCGAGGGCTGCGTTCACTTCAAGATAGCGGATTTAAGCAGGTCCTATGGCGTCATTTCTTCAGGATTAAGGACCACGTCCTCAACTTCCCATGTGATCTGCTCTCGAAGATAAGCTGCTAGGAACCCAGATTTTGTCTGTTGGCTCGTGATATTGAGGGAGTGGAATCGAGCTTCTTGTATTGAAAACCACGCTCTTGAGTTGGTTGTAAAAAGAGTTAGGGCGTCGAGTTTTACTTCACCGATTGACACCGTGTCACTTTTATCATCATACATTTCGTGAGTAAGTGGAAGGGTGCGTGTAGCGACAGGGTCACCAGTTGTAGGATCCACTGAATCCCATGACAAATAGCAAAGGACAAACGACGTTTAGCTAATCTAGATACCTTGTGTCACGTTTATTCCAGAAACCCCTTTTATCTACATTCTCATCAATCATAACCAGTATTAAGATAAGGCCAATTAGTGCATCTGACCTTAGAGTTGTTATTGAGCTCTTGTGGCTGTGAGGCTGCTGAAGAGTCGCCAGCGATGACAGGCTATATGCAAAAGAAACGTGGGCGTGAAGGGCCCACAGGCTACCCTCCAGTCCACAGGAACTGATCCAGAGTCGAGAGAACATTGGAAAATGATCACCAATGCATCCATGATTTCTAGGGCCACCTCCTTGAGTACTCTAGGATGCAGACTATCATGCCCTGGGGATTTATTTCCCTTCAGTCCCAACAGTTTACCTAACACCATTTTCTGACCCATGTGGATTCCCTTCAGTTCCTCCCAGTAGATCCTCAGTCCCCTAGTATTTCCGGGCGATTGTTTGCGTCTTCCTTAGTGAAGACAGAGCCAAAGTACTTGTTTAACTGTTCTGCCATTTCCTTGTTTTCCCATTATAAATTCACCTGTCTCTGACTGTAAGTGAGCGACATTTGTCTTCACTAATCTTTTCCTATTTACAAATCTAAAGAAGCTTTTACAGACAGTCTTCATATTCCCCGCAAGCTTTCTTTCATGCTATTTTTTCCCCCTCATTTCCTCCTCTGTTGAGTTCTACATTTCCCCCAGTCCTCCAGTTTGCTGCTTCCTCTGGCCAATTTATATGCCTCTTCTTTCTTTAGCCAGAGGGTGGTAAATCCGTGGAATTCAATGCCACAAATAGCTGTGGAGGCCAAGTCTTTGGGTATTTTTAAAACAGGGATTGACAGGTTCTTGATTGGTAAGGGTGTCAAAGGTTACGGGGGAAAGGGCAAGAGATTGGGGTAGAGAGGGAAAAATAGATCCACCATGATTGAATGGTGAAGCAGACTCGATGGGCCGAATGGCCTGATTCTGCTCCTATGTCTTATGGTCTTATATTAACAATTGGATGTAGGTGACATGATTAGTAATTATGCCAATGATATCAAAATTGGTGGTGTGCTGGACAGTGAAGAAAGTTGTCTGTGATTGCAACAGGATTTAGATCAACTAGGAAAGTGGCCAAATGATGCAGACGAAATTTAATTCTGACAAATGTGAAGTGATTCAAGACTTACACAGTATATGACAGGCCAGGAAGGGTATTGTAGATCAGAGACATCTAGGTGTACAAGAAATTAATATCTGGAAATAGCGACACAGGTAGACGGGGTTGGGAAGAATGTATACGGAAGACTGGACATTCAGCACAAGAATTGGGACATCATGTTATGGCTGTAGAGGACGTTGGTCAGAACACACCGCGAATATTGCATGCAGTTCTGATAGCTATGTAATAGGAAGGATGTGATTAAAATATTCATTGGAGTTTAGAAGGATGATGGGGATCTTATAGAAACATATAAAATTATAAAAGGACTGGACAAGCAAGATGCAGGAAAAATGTTCGACATTCTTAGAATAAAGGGGAAGCCATTTAAAACTGAGGTGAGAAAAAACGTTTTCACCCAGAGCGTTGTGAATTTGTGTAATTCCCTGCCACAGAGGGCAGTGGAGGCCAAATCACTGGATGGATTTAGGAGATAGTTAGATAGAGCTCTAGGGGCTAGTGGAATCAACGGACATGGGGAGAAGGCAGGCTCGGGTCATTGATTGGGGATGATCAGCCATGATCACAATAAATGGCGGTGCTGGCTCGAAGGGCCGAATGGACTCCTGTACCTGTTTTCTATGTTTCTATGTTAAGGTCAAGGGGTTGGACAAAAGGTTCGTAAATATGTTTCTCGGTCTTATGAGAAGACACTGGCTAAACTGGGATTGTTTTTCCTAGTTAGAAAATTGAGTTGTATTGATAAGCTGGATGGTCTTTACTTTAGTTTTTAGAAATACAGCATGTAAACAGGCCCTTTGGCCTATTGAGTCCACGTTATCATCGATCACCCATGTTCTAGTTCTTTTTAGGTCATAGTCTTTGTCCTAGGATAACAGAGTTTAGAGCTTAAGAATATGGGTTTAAGATGAGAGGGTAAATATTTTAAGAGGAGCCGAGGAGCAAGTTTTTCCCCAGAAGTTAATGGTTATATTGGTCTGAGTGCAGGTAGATGGGACTAGGGGAAAACAAATGGTCGGCACGGACTGGAAGGGCCGAGAGGGCCTGTTTCCGTGCTGTAATTGTTATATGGTTATATTTTATATGGTTAAGTTATGCGTTGCCAGATGAAATGGGAGATGCGCTATAACTACAATATTTAAAACTCATTTGGGCAGGTTTGTGAAAAAGAAAGATTTAGAGGGATGTTGGTCAATTGTAGGCATCTGGGACCATGTCAGGAAGATATCTCAGTCAGCATGAGCAAGTAGGGCTGAAGGGCTTATTTATGTGCTGTACAGCTAGGACCTACATTTTAAAATAACAAAATATACATATTCGTACAGTGCCCTCTATAATGTTTGGGACAAGGACCCATTATTTATTCATTTGTCAGGCAGCACACCATCCTCGAATGATGCCGTAGAAACCCCTGTCCGTACCCCTCACAATGGTGTCTCCAACTACCATGGCGTTGCCTGAAGTCGGCCTCTTTGGTTTTGGCTCAACAGCCCTTTTTGCTTTGCAAGCCAGTCCGCTGCTCAGTGTGTTAATGTCTGCTGTCCCGACTGCTTCTAAGTGGGTGAACCTGTTCTCAAGAGGTACAACACCCATGGACCTTTGCATTCCATGTTTCCTTCCCTTTCTCACTGTCACCCACCTTCTCTCTTCCAGTACCTTACGTGTAACAATCTTAGTGTAGGACTTGTCGAGGAATGACTCGGTTTCTCGAGCGAACCCGAGGTCATCCACTTGCTTCTCCAGTTCCCCAACACGGTCCTTCAGGAGCTGTACCTGGATGCACTTCTCACTTTTGTGGCAGCCAAAAGGCATCAGCACTGTCCTTGACCTCCCACAAGCATCACACTGAATCAGTTTGCTTGACATTTCCTTCTTTCGTCTCTCTCTCTCTCTCTCCAGCGTTTGGAGTGGCGTCCTCCCTCAGCCTCCTCGCCGAAGACTAGCACTTTTCTCACAGGGCACTTCCCTCGACAGGGCTGCACCCCTTGAGCAATTCTTGTTTATATCAGATGCTAAATTGGCTAATTGTCCAATTTACCAATCTTCCAATCTAATTGTTCAGCCAATCCCCACATTCACTCCAAATCTTCCTTCCTCTGATGAGCTTGGAAATATGTGCTATGTCCGACCTGCACTCAAAGGCTGCTAAAGTGCTGTTTGCCCTCTTTTGAAACCTGCACTCAAGACCAAAGATCCTATAGCGGAGCAAGATAGGCCACTCCTGCGAAATGCAATGGGCTGACGTGTAGTACGCAACGGAGCGGAACATGGGCATTTATTTCGTCCATTTCAGTAACCGGAACCTACCCGACCCGACTCGCAGTGCAATCAACATTGCGGGCGGGTGGGGGGGGGGGGGGGGGTGGGACAGTTTGTGTGTATGATATAGGGCTAGATTCATAATTCTGTTAGTTCATAATTCTGTTAATTCTTGTTAAAGAATAAAATTTGACTCTGATAATTTTCTTTTTAAAATCATTTCTTTTTAATGGCTCATAAACTGTGTTTGAGTTGATTTTATAGTAACCGGAACCTACCCGACCTGACCCGACTCGCAGTGTAATCAACGTTGCGGGGGAACAGTTTGTGTGCGTGTGATATAGGGTTAGATTCATAATTCTGTTAATTCTTGTTAAAAATAAAATGTTTATAAATTTTAATTCTGGTAATTTTATTTTTTAATGTTTTTTAAATCATTTCTTTTTATATGGCTCATATACTGTGTTTGAGTTGAGTTTGTTGAGTTGACTCTGTAATTCATTCATCTAATCACACTGTTCACAACTGCAGTATTTGGGAAAATAATAGCAATATAAAGATTCTAGTTGCTCTCGCCCTGGAATGTTACTTAATATTTTTGTGTCTATGGAGTTGTTTCTCAACAATAAAATGGGTCTGGTCTTCCCAAAAGCCAGAGAGTGGAATGAGAATGTCTGTAATGGTGGGGTTATCTAAATTAAGTATTTCACAAAATTAAATGTGTTTAAGCAAGATTTACAAATCATGTATAAGTTAAGGATGGTTTTATTCAGCGAGCATACAACTGATTAGATTGTGCTGGAAAGAACACACATACATGAATGTGATATAGATGTATATAATAATATAACACACACATTTACATTTCTTCCGATTTTTATATCCAATGATGAACTTTATTTCAGACTAGACAAGGGACAACATTAAATAAAAAAACATTGTAAACCTCCTCGCTACTTCACTTCTGTGTCTCAGCCATGCTGATCCGGGCCAGACTGTCCGCACGTTGTGGAAGGAACATCTTTTTCGCTTTTATTGTGATTTATTTATCTTTTTAACACTGAATATCTGATAACGATACATCAGCAGCATATGGCAGCAATATTGCCACGGGCCGGTTCAAACTCCGCGGCCCAGGACGGTCAAAGCTGCCGCCGTCTAGTCCAACGGACGAAGCTGTTGCCACGGGAGCTCCAGAAAACAGGTCACCAACCTGTGACCTGTGAGCTCCCGACGATGTCGTCTACTGGCTCGCGGCTGAACCTCCGAAGTCGGGTCGCTTCGCCGGGACACAGCCTCAGCCCGAGTCGGGCCACAGCCTCAGCCCCGAGTCGGGCCGCTCCGCCCGGACACAGCCTCAGCCCTGAGTCGGGTCGCCGCCTCAACCCCGAAGATGGAGGCGGAAGCAAAGATCATATCTTTGGGTGGAAGCAAGATGGCGGAAGCAAGATGGCGGAGGCTGGTTGCTGAAATGGGTCCTAAAATTACCCATGGATCTGCCCATGACCGTTCTACGCGTTTTTTGTGGGAGTAGGCCATCTTGCTCCACTATAGGATCTTTGCTCAAGACTCACCAAGTCCAGCCAACGGTCGTTCTCACTGCTGCTTTGTCCGACCTGCTCTCAAGACTGCTAAAGAGCCATTTGCAACCTCTTTAGACCTGCTCTACTACCTGTGACTCACCAAGTCCAGCCAATGGTCGTTCTCACTGCTGCTTTGTCCGACCTTCTGGAAAAAGGTCTTGTGGACAGATGAGATAAAGATTAACATATAGGAGTGATGGCAAGAACAAAGTATGGAGGAGAGAAGGAACTGCCCAAGATCCAAAGCCTACCACCTCATCTGTGAATGATGGTAGGGCTGTTATGGCCTGGGCATGTATGGCTGCTGAAGGTACTGGCTCACTTATCTTCATTGATGATACAACTGCTGATGGCAGTAGCATAATTAATTCTGAAGCGTATAGACACATCTTATCTGCTCAAATTCAAACAAACCTCTCAAAACTCATTAGCCGGCGGTTGATTCTACAACAAGACAATGATCCCAAACATACTGCTAAAGAAACCAAGGAGTTTTGCAAAACTAACAAATGGTGAGTTCTTAAGTGGCCAAGTCAATCACCCGATCTGAATCCAATTGAGCATGTCTTTTAAATGCTGAAGTGAAAACTGAAGGGGACCAGCCCCCAAAACACGCATAAGCTAAAGATGGCTGCAATACAGGCTTGGCAGAGCATCACCAGAGAAGACACCCAGCAACTGGTGATGTCCGTGAATCGCAGACTTCAAGCAGTCATTGCATGCAAAGGATATGCAACAAATTATTAATCATGACTACTTTTATTTACATGACATTGCTGTGTCCCAAACATTATGGTGCCCTGAAATGGGGGGACTATGTGTAAAAACTGCTGTAATTTCTACATGGTGAAACCAAAATGTTTAAAAATGGCCTTTAATAAAATCTGACAATGTGCACTTTAACCACATGTGTTTTTTTTCTATTACAAATCTCAAATTGTGGAGTACAGTGGCAAATAAATAAAATATGGCTCTTTGTCCCAAACATTATGGAGGGCACTGTATGTTGGGCTAAATTTTCTGTGGTCAAAAACTTATGAGAACGAAGGAAATTTTCCCTACTACATTATGTTAAGCAGTTGAGGGAAAAAAAGGTTCCCTGTCGTGTGTTGATAATGATGATTCAAACAACTGGTGAAAAAATCCTGGTAAAATTAACATATACTGTAAATAATAGGAATATGCATGGTATGAAAGTGCTGTTTAAACAGAGGGGAATGTTAAGATACAGGAATAATATAGCACTGGAAGAAACCATTTTGATCCATCTGTCCACCCACGTAGGATAATATGCTTTGGTGCAGAAGAAAAGATTACAATGAACTCAATAGGCTCAGAAAATTAAGCACTGCCAGATAATGTGTGACCACTTCATTTACCAAAAATATACTGCTGTAGATTTTGAAAGGCATCATCACTTCATAAACAGCACTATATTCAAGTTGGACAGTAAATTGTCTCATTCTATGATAATTGAATCGATGAAACTGGTATTGCCTCACTTAACTTTTTTTTTTCTTTTTTATTTATTAGAAATAAGTACATTACATTTTAATGGTACCTTTTTACAGGTTCCCAGAATTATTAAAACATTATTTGTACAACTTCCTTTTTTTTAAACATTTTTTTTTTAGAAAGAAATGAGAAAGAAAGAAGTAGTGAAGAGTAAAGAATAGACTAGTGAGTGTAGAGTGAAGAAAGAAATGTGAGAAAGTAAAGCAGAAAGGAGATTCTCCCATGCAACCAGTCGATGCTTTTTTTAAATATTCTTAATCAATTTTCAGTCAAACCCAGAATTTTTAATTTTATGATGATATTACACTGCATGATTCCACAAGGTCAATAAATGGAGACCAACTTGTTAAGAATTGGTCTTTTTTTTCTATTAGGAGTCGTCTCATTTCTTCCAAATGTGCCGTTTCCAACATATTACCAATCCACATTTTGAGTGTTGGTATAGTAGCCTTTTTCCAAAATTTAAGTATAAGTTTTTTCGCTATTATTAAACCATAATTGAAAAATGAGATTTGGGATATATTTAATTTATTTACATCTCCAAAGATAATCATTTCCATTCTAAGTTCCATTTTTATCTTAAATAAACTAGTGAATATATCAAATATATCACACCAAAAATGTTGGAAGTTTTATGCAAGAAACGAAAGAGTGTGTAAGATTGGCATTTTGTGAATGACATTTATCACAAATGGGTGAGATATTTGAATAAAATTTATTCAACCTAACTTTTGAATCATATAGTCTGTGTAATATTTTAAATTTAATTAAATTATGTCTAGAGTTAATCGAACATTTATGTATATATATCAAATACCTCTCCCATGTTTCTTTAGAAATTTTTATCATTAAATCTTTTTCCCAGTCTTCTCTAATTGCCTCTGTTGAAGGCAATTCTCTATTAAGAATACTGTTATATAGATATGATATTATTTTTTGTGAGCGCCTTAATATTCATTGCTTCTTCCAGTGGGTCTATCGTTATATTCTGTAATCTTGGTATATTTTTTTTTATAGTCACATATCTGTAAATATTTAAAGTATTGGTTATTATTCAAATTAAATTTTGATTTTAATTGTTGAAATGATAATAAATTTCCCATTTCATACATATCACCCAACTTTTTAATTCCCAGTCTTTCCCATTGTCTATATGTTTTATCCAGAATAGATGGTTTAAATACCGGGTTATTCACTATTGGTGTTAATGAAGTTAAGTTTCTACATTTTTAATTTAATTTTATTTGTTTCCAAATTCGAATTATATTGTGTATAATTGGATTCTTCTTATATAATATATTATTCAATTTTATCGGGGAGAAGAGGATCGCTCCTAAATCATAAGGGAAACAATCCTCTTTTTCCATTCTTATCCATTCCATCTGTTGAGAAGGACAGTCCAACCAATAAATAATATTCTTAATATGCACTGCCCAATAATAATATAAAAAAATAGGCAGTGCAAGTCCCCCTACATCTTTAGGTTTACACAAATGATTTATTTTAATTCTATGTGCTTTGTAGTCCCATATAAAATTAGTAATATTAGACTCTAGTTTTTTAAAAAAGTATTTTGGTATATATATTGGTATGGATTGAAATAAATATAATACTTGTGGTAGCACTATCATTTTTATAGCATTTATTCTGCCAATTAATGATGGTGGGAGCGTTTTCCAAAATGAAATCAAAGCGTTCAATTTATTTAACAGAGGACTAAAATTAGCGTTAAATAATGATTTATATCTTCTGGTAACTTGAATACTTAAATACTTAAATTTTTCCGTTGCAATTTTAAATGGAAATTTTAATAGATGATTCGCATTCTGAGGATGTATTGACATAATTTCACTTTTATTCCAATTTATCCTATATCCAGAAAAGGAGCCAAATTCCCCTATTACATTTAATAGGTTCGGGATACTCGTTTCTGAATTTCTAATATATAAAAGTATATCATCCACGTATAATGAAATTTTATTATTAGAGTCCTTAGTATTATATCCCTGAATATTCGGATGAGTTCTTATCCTTTCAGTCAGTGGCTCTATCATAAGGGCAAATAGCAGGGGTGATAAAACACATCCCTGTCTATTGTCCCGTGATAATTGGAATTTTTGAGACAACGTATTATTAGTTAATATTCTTGTTGTTGGTTTATCGTATAATAATTTTACCCATCTAATAAAATTATCTCCCATATTAAATTTTTGTACTATGTATAAATACTGCCAAGCTACCTGATCAAATGCTTTTTCTGCGTCCAAAGATATAACTGATGTCTTCCTTTTCCCCTTTATGTGAATACATTATATTATAAAGTCGTCTCAAATTGTTCAATGATTGTCTTTTGGGTATAAACCCCGTTTGGTCCTGGCTTTTCAATTTATTAATATATTTGCTCAATCTTCTTGCTAAAATCTGTGCTAAAACATTTTGGTCCGTATTTAAAAGTGATATAGCTCTATACGAGCCCGGGTCTTCTAGATCTTTATCTTTTTTTGGTATAAGCGTAATTGTAGATTCTGCTAAAGTTTCTGGTAATTTCTTATCGGTAAAAGCATACCTGTATAATTTAAGTAATCGTGGGACCATTAACTCCTGAAATCTTTTATAAAATCATTATTAAAACCATCAGGCCCTGGAATCTTCCCATTTTTCAATTCTTTTATTGTTTCTCTTATTTCTTCACTTGTAATCTGGGCTCCTAATTCCTCTTGTTCTAAGATATACAATTTTGGCAAGTTACACTTATCTAAAAAATTTATAATTTTATTGTCTTCAATGTTAGTTTTAGATGTATATAAATTTTGATAAAATTGAGCAAACCTTTTGTTAATGTCCTTAGGGAAAGTTAATAGTTCCCCGTTCCCTGATTTGATTTTACTAATTGTTTTTTCCTTTTCTTGTTTCTTCAATTGTCGTGCCAGAAGTTTATGTGGTTTATCCCCAAATTCAAATTGTACTTGTTTTGTGATCTGAAATAATCTAATTACTCTTGCCGATAATATTCGATTTACTTTAAATTTCAGTAATGTTATCTTATTATGTTTATCTATGGTTGGGTCTTTTGCGTTTCCTAATTCTAATAATTTAATTTCCTTTTCTAACGTCCCTTGTTCTGTCCTGTTTTTTTTTATTTAGAAAACTTTGATACGAAATTATAACTCCATGAATGAATGCCTTAAAAGATTCCCGTAATAGAGATGGTGAAATCCCTGGTGTCTCATTTATTTCAAAAAAAAATTTCATTTGTTGTTTTAAATGCTCGTAACCTTGTGAGTCGTTAGCTATTTGTGTGTTAAATCTCAAAAAAAAAATTGTACCTGGCATTCCCTCAAGTTTTAAAGTAAAAGTCAGCGGGGAGTGATCAGAAATAATATTATTGTGGTATTTAGGATTAATCGTATATGGTATTAGTTTTGAGTTCACTAAAAAATAATCAATTCTTGAATACGTTTTGTGTACTGATGAGTAAAATGAATATTTCCTTCCAGTTGGGTTAGCTATTCTCCATACATCTATTATATTAGTGTTTTTTATGTGTTTAAGAATTCACTAGACTTGGATTTAGCACCACCCTTCCTTAATTTTGTTGATTTGTCTAAGTATGAATCTATAACACAATTAAAGTCCCCCCCTAGTATTACATTTTGAAAATTATACTCATCTATTTGATCATATACAGTAAACAATATGAATATGCATGATATGAAAGTGCTGTTTAAACAGAGGGGAATGTTAAGATACAGGAATAATATAGCACTGGAAGAAACCATTTTGATCCATCTGTCCACCCACGTAGGATAATATGCTTTGGTGCAGAAGAAAAGATTACAATGAACTCAATAGACTCAGAAAATTAAGCACTGCCAGATAATGTGTGACTACTTCATTTACCAAACATATACTAATGTAGATTTTGAAAGGCATCATCACTTCATAAACAGCACTATATTCAAGTTGGACAGAAAATTGTCTCATTCTATGATAATTGAATCGATGAAACTGGTATTGCCTCACTTAACTTTTCTGATATCAGTTCTTGGCATGTTCCATTATTCAATAACACATGCAGGAAGCGTTTCACCTTTCTGTCAGACAGAAGCAATAGCCTTAGCTGTTGTATGCTCCAGTGCTTCCAGCCTGGGAATTCACACCCATTTCCCTCATCTGCAACTCAAGCAGCTGCAGCATTCTAACAGCAGGCAATGGGATTGGGTAATTTTATAAGATAAAGCTGCTCAATTCCAAAGCCATGGTGTGTGTATATATATATATATATATATATAAAAACACAACCGCCTCCTATTCCCTGTTCATTTTCAACCACAAGTCACACGGGAAGCTATGCTGCACAGCGATTATATGCAACTCTCCAACTGAAATAGACGTTGTGGTTAGAAATGATCACGTGTCAAATGGCTTTGCATGGTATAGCTAAACTGGTAACTGAAAGAAAATGTGGTACAAAATTCCAATTCGCAACATTCGGTACATTAACATTTTTTAAGAACATTTAAAAAAGAGAGAGAATAGCAATGGTTTTAGGTATTTTATTTGTTTACACATTTTGCCTTTTATGTGTGCAAGGCCAACACGCACAGTATCTCACCAGGAGGGGTTTGTTAGCCATTATTCAAACCTGGCAGAATTAGCAATTTATTGTCCATATTAAACAACCTTGGGAATTCCAATCTTTCATCAAGTCTGTGACATTATTTTGAATATATTCTGATCATACATGGCTGATCTATTGATTAAGGGCATATCGATGATTAGAATTACTCTTGTGCAACTTTGTGTAAGGCATAACAATATTAAAAAAAGACATAAAGAAGCAGACTCAGTATAAAAGTTTAAATGAAAAGCAACACATTCCTTGTGCTGGCCTTTCATGGGTACTGGACCGGATTATTCAGTCATGCATTTTCTGCCATCATTTAATTAACCTTTGCTGATTTGTACATCACCTCTCAAATAATTCTTCTCATCTTAATACTGCAAGAGTACATTTAATCAATAAGGCTAACCTTTCTCCTTGCTACCATATGTTTTCTACTGGCCTCATAACATGGAATATTTAAGTGCAGGCCATGGCCTGGTTGGTTAGACTTATAGATGAGGATAATGGGTGTGAATTCCCAGACTGGAACCACTGAAGCATACAGTTGGTCATGACTCCTTAATAAACCTTGTTCCTTGTAGATAGTGGAGGTTTTGTATCATTGTTAAATATACTGATCTTAATGTGTTCAGTAGTCAGAGTTCTGCAATCATTGTTGGAAAGGGGGAACACTTGCCTGGCATCCACCCCACTTTGAGGTACCAATGATGTTAGCTTGTGGGGTTGTTGGAGGCCTGATTATGCCAGAGCATAAGCTGGTAATTTATCTTGCAGATGCACCAAATGGATCAGGGGCGCCTGGGGTATTTGAGTTGGGGCAATTGTCATGGTCCATGCAACTGATCCAGTGTGGAACACATGGGTGTGTTACAGCTTTTTACAATCTAAAACAGGAAGCTTGTTGTGAGTTGCTGACGATAGTGGTCAAGAAGAATATGTTTTTCCTGTGCCTTTTAGGCTGGTGAAATTATCTGGACAAGGCAAGTTTACATTTTGGTTGCAGCTATCCTTAAGAGATTTGTGCTGCCAGACTTGTAATCTGAATCCTTTGGATAAAACATTTGTAAACATTCATATATTTATATGAATTTTAAGTGTCGTTCGATGGCAGACATTGAATTCTCTCTTCAGCTAGAGCCATCTGTGCTGTTAAATTAAGATGCCACATCAATTGATTTAGACTTTAGACTTTACAGATACAGCGCAGAAACAGGCTTTTCGGCCCACTGAGTCCACGCCAACTAACGATCACCCCTTACATTAACCTACACTCACTCGGGACAATTTTACAAATTACTGAAGGTAACTAATTTTCAAATCTGCACATCTTTGGAGTGCAGGAGGAAACCAGAGCACCCAGAGAAAAGCCACACAGTCACAGCTGAGAAAGTACAAACTCCGTTCAGATAGTTCCCGTAGTTAAGATCGAACTCGGGTCTCTGGTGCTGTAAGGCAGCAACTCTACCGTTGAGCCACTGTGCCGCCCTTTGGTTTGTCATATTTCATGAAATAGACCATTATTGGGTAATCCTCTTTGTTTTTAACAATTTCAGCAATGTTGAGGATTACAAAGGTGGATTGGAAATGCAATGACAGGGGTGTAGTGACAGATTTTTATATTGTTTCGAGGATTCCTCCTTTAAGTCACTATGATTGAAGACAGGGGTTTAAGAGATTATATCGATACGCATTCACGAGCTCCCCACGAGACATTCAATGCTGTCCAAAGATAATTCTTCGACACTGTAAAGAAGATACTCGGATACCATTGGATCTTTACTACTTTATTAATCATACATTATTGCCCTAGCTGTACGTGGTCTGTCACGATCACCAGAGAGAGAGCTAGGGGTGTGTAGGTTACAATTATACTAACTGGTGGGGGAGTGGATAGCATGGACATCGTCGCTATCAATTAAAGGTGTATACACACGGGAACAAGCGGGGACGATGCCGGGGCATGGTGGGGGCTGCGGACAGGAGAACCCCTGGGCGATGAAGGCACCGGGAAGGAAGGCGAAGAGGAGGGCGAGGAAGCCAGAGAAAGCGGGACCGCAGCTGGGAGACGGACAGGAGAAGGACGAGGGGGGGACCCCAGAGGAACGGGCAAGGCACTAGGCCGTGAAAGTGGCAGCGGGGGGAGGGGGGGGGGCATACGGAGCCGCCGGGGGAGGGAGCGGCTCATTCACGAGCCGGAGATGCTGGCGGGACCGGCGGTACACCTTGCGTCGTGGTTGACAAGGTACGAACGAGGGGAGCCGGCAGAACCGACGACCACGGTCAGCTTGGAGCGGCCAGAAACGGACCTCATACAGACGACCTGGCCGGGGAGAAGGGGACGGAGGACACGGCAGGAACTGTCGTGCGAACGTTTCTGTATACCGTGTTTATGGGCAATGCGTTTCCGGACCAAGGCAGGTTTAAAGACAGAGGGAGACACGGACTGTTGAGACACCGGGACCATGGGCCGCGTGACACGGGACATGAGGCGCTGAGCCGGGGAGCCCAGGGCATGGTCGCGGGAGATGTTGCGGAGGTTCAGCAAGGCCAGGTAGATGTCGGAGCGGGATAGGCGGCAACATTCCAACAATCCTTTTGCACTGCGGATCGTGCGCTCGGCCGGTCCGCGGGTATTCCGGGTTGCTGGTGTAGTGACGAAAGTTCCATCGTTCTGCAAAAGCGCGGAACAGCGCTGTGAACTGGCTGCCGTTGTCCGACTGCAGGCTGATCGGGGACCCGAAGGTGGCAAAGTGGCGGCACAACTTCTCGATGACCGCAGAGGAAGAGAGGGAGTGGAGCTGGTCAACTTCAAACCAGCTGGAGTAAGAGTCGACAAGCACCAGAAAGTGCTTTCCGTGCCATTTGAAGATGTCGGTTGCCAGCGCAGACCAGGGCAGGTTAGGAGCTGGCTGCTGCAGGAGCGGCTGCCGCTGTTGCTGCGGAGCGAGGCTGTTGCACGTAGGGCACGCGGAGACTGTCCCGGAAGTGGCGAGGCATGTCAGACCGGAAGAACTGACTCTGAGCGATGGAGAGGGTCGCTTCGGCCCCGGGATGGCCACGATGAGCAGTTTCGAAGTATTGTTCTCGTAGTGCTGCGGGCACCACCACCTTGTGCCCCTTCACAATCACACCAACACGCAGCACCAACTCGTCACGAACCAAGAAGTAAGGCACCGCTGCGGCCAGCAGGGATGAACGGCGGTCTGGCCAGCCCTGCTTGATGATTGCGGCCAGCTGTTGTAGCGAAGCATCAGCCGCCATGTGCTTGGCCGGGGACTTCAACTGACTGGAGGGCACGAAATTGACGTTTAAGACTATCAGATTGGACGCCTCGTATGGATGTCGGGTTGTGGATGAGAGAGGCGCCCGAGACAGCGTGTCAGCAACAAACATGTCCTTGCCCTTGCGATAAACCACTGTGAAAGTGAAGCGTTGTAGCTGGAGCATCATGCGCTGGAGCCGGGAGGAGGCCGCGTGTATCGGCTTGTTGAGGATGGTGACCAGAGGCTGGTGGTCCATCTCGACAGTGAAGCATGTGCCCAGGATATAGTCCTGCAGCACCTGAATTTGGAGCAGGCAAAGACAACAGCCAGCAGCTCCGTTTCAATCTGGGCATAGCGTTGTTCAGGGCCGCGGTCATCATAGGATAATGCGGCCGCTTGATGGCCAAGTTCAAGTCCTTAGGATTGATGCAGATCCGTAGTTCACTCTTATCCTTCTTTGCAGCGACAACCATGGTAGAGACCCACTGGGTGGGGCCCGTTACTGGCTTCAGGATGCCCGTGGCCACCATCCCGCGAAGAGTAGACTCGACCCTGCCCCTCATGGCGAAGGATACACGGTGCGGAGGATGGATAACCGGCGTGATGTCGGGATTGAGGGCAATCTTGTAGCTGCAGGGCAACTTCCCCAGCTTTGAGTCAAAACGGTCTGGGTATTCGGCCAGCGGGTTCAGGGGTGCCTCTACCAGGTGGACATCACTGTGGAAGCTCACCAATCCGAGGTCCTGGCAGGCCTCCACGCCGAGCAGGGGGGCACATTTACCGTCTAGCAGGAAGAAAGAGAGGGGCCGAGAGGTCTTCAGCACCTTGCAGTGGAGAGTGGCCTTCCCCACAGGAACAAGTACGTCACCCCCATAGGCACACAAAACAGCACCGTCTGTGGAAACAAGCTCATTTTTTCTTATCTTCTTGAACAGGCTTGTTGACATAACATTAGCAGCAGCCCCCGTGTCCACCTTGGCAGAGAAGGCCATGCCATTCACCGTGACTCGGACGGTCGGGTCTGATTTCAGAGCAGGTGCACCTCGCAAGGAAAACAGACTCAGTTCGCTCAGGGAAGAGCCAGAGTCAGACAGGGGGAGTCCATCATGCTGGAGATGGGAACCAGACGCGGTATCATCACGTGTCAAGTAGCGAGGGGGTTTCTGCTGTGGCTGTGCAGGGTTCCCACAAGAACGGCAGCCCGCCGAGAAATGGTTGGGCTTGTTGCAGAAGTTACAGGTTTTCCCCAAAGCCGGGCAGACATTAGAACGGTGCGTAACAAAGTTACAATTCGGACAGCGTTGACGCGGTCCGGAGCCCGGCGCAGGGCTTGCCCTCTGTCGCCGAGGAGCAGGGTACTGGCGACCGGCGAAACTGGCTGCGTGGACCACAGGTGGCTGTACAGCGGAGGAGACAGCCTCAGCTAAACGAGAGGCATGCAACGCCTCATTGAATGTCAGATCAGGCTTACGTAGCAGCTCAGAGCGCAGCTTATCATCCCGTAGACCAAAGACCAAGATATCATGGGTCAGAGTCTTATTAAAACATTGTTCTTAGTCTGAAGTCGTACTTTGCACACCAAACCCTTAACATCAGGCATGATACCTGATAGTCCAAAACACAAAAGTCCAATGTTTTGACAGCATGAAACGTCTTCCTCCATGTCCTATCAACTCATGGATATGTCATAACAATAATGTTGAAATGTGAAAATCCTTCAAGAGAATAATAGGATTTCTAGCAATAACGTTCATTGTGATGCTTTGTTTAATTTCCGGATCATTAACAGAGATTTCAAATCCCAGCTCAAGCTTTCGCCATTCTCTGTCTGGCTTACAGAGAAACTCTGGTCCATTGATCCATCTCTTATTGCTTAAGAAGCGGTCTGCTGTTAGTCCTCTAGAAGTTTCATCCGCAGGATTTTCCTTTGTGTTAACATATTTCCATTGTGAAACATTATTAGCTCCGAATACAAAAGATATTCTGTTTGCTACAAATGTCAAAAAAGTTTGTTCTCATTGTTGAAGTATTTAAGCACCGTAGTACTATCCGTCCAGAAGATAGATTCTTCCAGTTGAAGCTGTTGGGTTTTTTTCAGAAATATGTCAACTTTAACAGCTAAGGCAGTAAGTTTCATTCTGGGAATTGTATTTGCTTCAATGGTGCCACTCTGGCCTTACCCATTAAGAATGTTATCATTTTCCCACTCTGGCCTTACCCATTAAGAATGTTATCATTTTCCAGTCTTAGATATGAAACAGTACCGTCGCCACTTTCACTGGCATCTGAGAAATGATGCAGCCGTGCACTTCTGATCTTACCAACGCTTATAGGCTTCATGCACCGGTCCACTTTGAATTCTGAGATCTTGTTGAGACATCGGTGAGAGGGAGTTTGCATTATACTCTCATACCATCCAAGTTTTTCCTGCAAAAAAAATCCTGCAATATCAACTTGGCTGGCAGTGTAAATGGTGCAAAAAAAAAAAAATCCCAAAGGGTCGTAAACAGAACCAATCACGGATAGGATACCCATTGTTGTACATGGTCGCTCTTGAATCGAGATTCTGAACTTGAACACACCTGTTTCAACGCACCAGTGCAGTCCAACGCTCTTTCCATTGGCAAATTGTCTTTGTCCAAATCCAACTCCCTGGTCTCCTTGGCTCTATCATCTGGTGGAATGCTCTCCAATACAACACGACTGTTGCTGATCCACATGGAAAGCGTAAATCCTCCCTTATTGCAGAGGAAAGTCAGATGTTTTACCATTTGAATTGCTTCCTGCTTCGTAGACATAGATTTTAAGTAATCATCCACATAGAAATTATTCTTCACAGTGGTTATCACTTCTTCTGGAAAGTGATCTTTATTGCCCTCTGCGGTCTTCTTTAATGCAAAGTTTGCACAACTTGGTGATGACACTGCTCCAAAGAGATGTACCTTCATCCGGTATTCAACAAGATCTTGTTGTGCATTCCCTACAGGCCACCTTAAGAATCGCAAGTAGTCAATGTGTTTTCTGATACTTTAACTTGATGAAACATCGCTTTAATATCAGCCATCAAAGCAATTGGTTCTTGTCTGAATTTAATGACTCCAATGAGTGAGTTGGTAAGGTCTGGACCTTGCAGAAGATGACAGTTAAGTGATGTTCCTTTGAAGACTGCAGCAGAGTCAAAGATCACCCTCAAGGTCCCTTTCTTCGAGTGATACACCCCATGTTGCCGAATGTACCATAGCTCTCCATCACTTTGATTTAGTTGGTTTGTTGGTACCAATTCGGCATAATCATTGTCAAGCATATAATTTAGGAAGGAGGTATATTCCTCATGAAATTTCGTATTCTTGCCAAACTTGCGGTTCAGATTCTGGGTGTGTTGCTCTGCCATATGATGATTATTCGGCAGACTACCTTTCTTGCTTGAAAGGTAAGTCCAAACAATAGTGTCCATCTATCATCTTTACTGAGTAGTTCATAATATCCAAGAACTTTAACTCTTCCCTGGATATTTCTTGTGATTCTTTACTGGTACTTTCATTGAAGTCATGATTGTAATGCTTCATCAATAGCTTTTCTAATTTACCAGTAGATATTTGATCAACAGCAGCAGCAGGATAGTTCTTCTGGTTCCTGCTTTTGTTGTTCCTTCTCAAGGAGCCATATATAACCCATCCTAGTATGGTTTTCACAGCAAACGGTCTATCACCTTGGCTCCTCAAAGTTCCAATGCCTTCAAAGCATCCGTTCCGATAAGTAGGTCGATACCAGAATTTATTTTAGGTATCTTAACATCCTTCAAGTAAGGCGATTGTTTGAAGACTTCATGTATGGGTATATTTTGATGACAAACAGGCATGCTCATGTGTAAACACCTCAGATATTGGTATAAAATTGTCTTCATCCAGACTACATATTTCCATACATGCAATGTAATAGACAATAGGTGCCATTCAGCCCTTCGAGCCAGCACCACCATTCAATGTGATCATGGCCGATCATCCCCAATCAGTATCCAATTCCTGTCTTCTCTCCATCTCCCCTGACTCCGCTATCTTTAAGAGCCCTATCTAGCTCTGTCTTGAAAGTATCCAGAGAACTGGCTTCCACGGCTCTCTGAGGCAGAGAATTCCACAGACTCAAAACTCTCTGTGTGAAAAAGTTTTTGCTCATCTCCATTCTAAATGGCTTATCCCTTATTCTTAAACTGTGGCCCCTGGATCTGGACTCCCCCAACATCGGGAACATGTTTCCTGCCTCAAGCGTGTCCAAACCCTTTATAATCTTATATGTTTCAATAAGATACCCACTCATCCTTCTAAATTCCAGAGTATACAAGCCCATCTGCTCCACTCTCTCAGCATATGACAGTCCCGCCATTCCTTGAATTAACCTTGTAAACCTACGCTGCATTCCCTCAATAGCAAGGATGTCCTTCCTCAATTTAGGGAACCAAAGCTGCACACAATACTCCAGGTGTGGTCTCACTAGGATAATGACTATCGCAGGATTCTCCTCATTCATGGTATGCAATAGAATATTAGTCTTTCTCCTGTGATGTCCAGCCTTCTCATCAAACTTTCTGTATCAAAGGTAGCCGAACTTCCATGATCCAAGAATGCATATGTTTGTAACACTGCATTAATCTTACTATTCCTTACCTGTACTGGTTAGATAGAGAAGATACAGGATACAGGTTTCTACCCCGGCCCCACATCACATACCAAACAAAATCCTTTTTGCTTGATAGTAGGTGCATCTCCTTTCATTCCACCTGTCGTTTCCACAGGTATAAAGCGGTAGCAAAACTACTACCCTTAGGTCCTGAACTTCCTTTTGTTTTAGTAAAGGTAGAACCTTTGACAGTTGCAATTGGTTTAGGATCTTGAATACTCCCATGGCGTGGATCTAACATGAACCGTACTTCCCTTTCTAAGAAAGCCACAAGGTCAAGCAACATGGCTTCTCGATTCTCCATTTCCATTATCCGGCTTGCCCTATCTCTCCACTTATCTCTAAGTCTATAGGGCAGTTTTAGAATGATGGCTCCAGTATTACTAACAACATTTATTTCCTCCATGTGGTTGAGATTTTTCATCGAGCTACAACAACCTCTAAGAAATATCGCAAACTCACTTAATGCCTCCACATCCTCTGACTTGATATCTTTCCAAGCATAGGCCTTCTTCTAGCAATCCTCTGTTCGTTACCATAATGTTCTTTAAGCAACCTTTTTGCCTCCCGATAGCCATGGCCACGACAACTTTCTACAAGCACCTTTGCATGTCCGCTTGTGCAATCAGAAATCGTAAGCGCAATCAGAAAGCGCTCTTTTTCATCAGTAGTTTTCATTTCTACTCCTTTGTGAAACGCCATTATATAAGCATCATACCGCAAAGGATCACCATCATATCTAGGAATTTCTATTGGTCGTAGGGTGGAAGAGAGATTTTGTTGAGCTTACTGATTTCAGTTTGATTCCTCACCAATACATAGAATTTACCTTGAGATCCTTGGCTTGGCGCAGACGGACGAAAACAGGCCCCTGATAAGCATACTGAATTGGTGGTTTGTTATGAGCCTCATCAGGAGGCCCATAAATTTGTTGCTTCGGTCTGACATCCTGTTGTTGAGGTAAAGCTTTGTCAGCCCACCACTGTTTCAGTGGGTCATCAAAGCCACTAGACCTGGTGGTCCCCGGCAGTGGATTTAATCCAGCTGCTTTCTCCATCTCAGCAGCTCCTTCTCGGACTGAGGAACTCTTCCTCTGAGATACCTTCGAGCCACCTCTCGAACCTCGATTTTCCAGTATCTCTGCTGTACTTTTAGCAATTGCCAATTTAGTGGCTTGTTCCAGCTGTTCTTTTTGTCTCTGAAGCCGCATTTCTTGTTCTTCAGCCTCTCTCTTAAGCTACATTTCTTGTTCCTTATTGTTAATGCATTTCCTCCATCGCTTTAACTTTTAACGAAAGAGCAGCTATGTCAGCTTCAGCTTGCACTTGAACTGATACCCTTGTGGATGAACTGGCTACAGAACCAGATTTATGTCTTGATCTTCGTGTAGAAACGTTAGGGATATTATCTAGTGGTGTTACTTTCTGTTCGATTTTGACACCTTGTTGCATTGCACTTTCGGCAACAGGGTCCATAAGCTCTTTGGTTTCAAGTAGCCAATCCTTCATAAACTCCTCAAATTCATCAAAAAATTGCACCTTCTCTACAAACCACTGGGTGTGTCTTTCAAGTTCCTCCTCATGCAGTCTGCCTTTCGTTAATGCCTCTTGCCTTTTTCTAACCTCGAGACCAAGACTTAGTAATTGTTCCTGATTAGATCGCACCATCGTCACATTTTCTGTGGATTCCATCAGTTTCTTCTGGCTCTTGATTTTCTTAGACACCCTTCTCCACAACTTGTCTCTCTCCTTCTGGAATTTTTCAAGATAGGCTTCTTCTATCTTCTTGGATACCTTAGTTTGTCTCTTTGGATATCTTGGCTTCTCTCCGCCACCTTGTGGCTCCTCTGACTCGCCTGCTCCATCTTACTCCATGGCTTAAACAGGTCTTGGCAGACTGCCATATCTGCTAGTTGGACAAGCAGGACCTCTTCAGTTTGCTTCTGTCATTATTGATAAACTTTCTTAACCGTGTTCTGTAAACACCTGATAAGAATCCAAAACAAAACTGGACTTTGGGGAAGTCCAGGACAAGGGGTCACAGCTTAAGGATAAGGGGGAAATCCTTTAAGACCGAGATGAGGAAGACTTTTTTCACACAGAGTGGTGAGTCTCTGGAACTCTCTGCCACAGAAGGTAGTTGAGGCCAGTTCATTGGCTATATTTAAGAGGGAGTTAGATGTGGCCCTTGTGGCTAAGGGGATCAGAGGGTATAGAGAGAAGGCAGGTACGGGATACTGAGTTGGATGATCAGCCATGATCATATTGAATGGCGGTGCAGGCTCGAAGGGCCAAATGGCCTACTCCTGCACCTAATTTCTATGTTTCTATGTTTTCAGAAAACATCCAGCTATTTTCGAAGTATAGAAGTGACCAGTTCAGAAAGAATGTATCTTATCTCGACCAAAACATACCAAGGCCAGCACCCGGATTCCAGTTTTACTCACCCTTGGCTCCCTTCCAAAACTAAGCAGAACTGGCTTCTCAGCTCTAGACTGATAAGAACCTGTCATTTTACTTTAAAATACGATGTTTGTTGAACTTTCACAGCATCTCGTTAAGAAGCTGTTCTAATTAAATCGTTCTGGCTTTCAAATTTACAGCATAATACAATAGCTGTTCTACTCAAGCTCTCGATCAGTGAAGTTTTCAATCTTCAGATAAGTCACATGGCTTTGTCCATTAACCTACCGAACAGGTAAGCTCTAAACCAATCTCTGGCTGAGATCCTCTTCTACGGAACCAGTTCTTCAGGCAGTAAACTCTCTCCAGAGATACAGCCCAATCTTCTGTCCCTCTTCTCTGGGACCAATCTTATACCTCTTGGCTGTAAGGTAGCTTTTGACTAGATGTAGTGACAGATGTTTATATTGTTTCAAGGATTCCTCCTTTGTCACTATGATTGAAGACAGGGGTTTATGAGATTATATAGATACATTACACGAGCTCGAATGAGTAGGGGCTAGTACGAGTAAAAAGTAAAACATTTTTTCATAACGAGTATTTTTTTACTCATGGACATATTTCACAACGTTGAAAAAACGTCATGAGTTTACCGGATTTCCCGAGTATCTACCATTACTCGTACGAGCCGCAACGTGACATCCACTAGCTCCTACGTACCCGCTACGTACATTACACGAGCTCGAATCAGGGTAGAACTTGGGAGAACGCTTGAATTACCTCGTACAGTGGGACAGGCCCTTAAGTACATTTTGATCTTATTCGTAGTCAAACTCGTGCATGGTCGAAAGCTATGACCTCTCCCCCATGCTTCTTCAAACTAACCTAAAAACTACAAGGGCGTCTGCGCGAGCAAACACGTCTTCGACTACGTAATAAATCCCACCTATGTAATTACAGACAGATAACATTTAAAAGTAACTGATTATAGTTATAACATACTAGTTGTAACATACCGAGTTAAGATAAATGATGACTGCAAGGGGGGAGGTTGTTCTTTAATCTGATGCTCTCCAGGCCATGCCTAACCACCACAATCTTTTTTGTTTTTAGCCAGTAAAATAAAATCTCTGAATCTCTGCTTTCTTCGTTCTTCTCATAATTCTCATAAATGAGCTAGATAGGGCTTTTGAAGATAGCGGAGTCAGGGGATATGGGGAGAAGGCAGGAACGGGGTACTGATTGTAGATGATCAGCCAAGATCACATTGAATGGCAGTGCTGGCTTGAAGAGCCGAATGGCCTACTCCTGCACCTATTGTCTATTGTCTAATTACTTCAAACTTATTGTTTCATCTTTGAATAGGGAGATAATATATTGATTTATCTCAATTTTAAAGGTAAGCAGTATAATTGGTATTGCCAATTGCATACATGTGCCTCACAAGCACCATGACCACTCCCGTCCAAACTTGTGAATAATTGCTGCTTACTGATGAATTATTACTATCAATGTGTATTGCTGAGTTTATAGCACATCACAACACTATTTGTGGATAGAAATAGCATCTTTGTGTGATCTCTCAGGTTTGCAGAATAGTTACAGCACAGGAATGGTTACAGCACAAAGAATGGTTACAGCACATTCAATCTGCTGAGTGTATAGGAGCAATGTACCTTGTCCCACTCTCCCACCCAGCCCTTATTCCTGCACATTCTTTGTTTCACTAGAAACATCCTCTCCAAATGTACTTATCAAACATGGTCCTAATTATATAGACCTCTACCAGACCATCTCTACCATGGAGATTCCCAACATGCTCAATGCTTCCTGATCTGTATAGGTTCTCAGTTCTGGTATCATCGGTGCTTGTGTCTTCTCCAATGCCTTCACATTCTTTAATATGGAGAATGGAGATTTTCTGTTGTTTAATTAAAATTTCTAGAAGTTAATCATAATTTCTCTCCTTTCAGTTTTATTCCTCCAGAAAAAAAATCCAATGGTTTTAAGTTTTTTAATAGACCTTTTTTACTCTGCCTTTTCACTTTGAGTGATTTGTGCAGTTATGCCCCCAGATTCCAGTTTCTCTATATCTTAAATACTCAGAGGCCTTTTGATCCTCTTCCCAAAATGTATTCACCACGTCTTCCTTGAAGTTTATTTTATAGTTAATGTTAAAATTTCCCTATTATTTCTGCCCTCCTTAGCATTTGGTGTAATCTTCAAAGTTTGAAGTTGCATTTCTTAATGCTTGACCTTAAATTGCAATTAAAGGAGAGAGGTGTATTAGGATCAGATTGCACCTCATTATTTCCTTATTTGAAATTGTGTGCATCAACTTGAATAATATGGCTCTGCTAAATGATTCTTAAACTCTTTCCCACAAAACAACGGCAAATACGGTGCAAAATCTAATTATAAGTGAATCAATGAGTATTCTAAAGGAAGCATTACCTAAACACAAGTGTTCATGGAATTGTACAACAGACGATAAAATGGTAATGAGACAACAGCAACAGATCTCTTCCTGTGCTTAAAAATAACAAGTTTCATATCCATTTCTTTTTATAACTTGCCAAAATAAATAACAACACATGATTGTCGTCATTTAGTCATTCAATTTGACCATATTCTTTTCTTGAGATGCTAAATTTGAGATTGGGAATCGAGGCAGGGACTTGCCAAAGTTAACATCACCAAAATAACACTGATGAATATATGCATTTAGAGAGTGACGGATCCCTACAACTAGACGATTTCTATCCCATGTTCTTAAAGTAACAGATGCTTCAAATTATAATCTTCCAATTTTGATTCAGTTGTGTTTTCTTTACATGGGAAAATCAGGCATGTCATTTTATTTAAGATGGTACGGAAAGCAAGAATCATAAACAGTTGACTAACATCTTGTCAGGTAATTAATATTCTTTGGGTAAAGAAGTTCTCTTTCATGGTTTGGCTTCAATGGATGTCATATCCAACATGCAGATTGTAACATATTCTGCATTTCATAATGGGATGAAACGGGTGCAAAAGCTTTGGACCTCATGAGGATTGAAGGGTTTGTTTTCTCTATCGTGAAAAACAAATATACTTGTGGGAGGCTGTGTACAGTAAATATTTAAAAAAGTCATGATTCTTATAGAAAGAAATTATAAAATCTAACTGAAAGTGTGCCAGCCTCTATCCTGATGCCAGGAATATTATGGAAGTTTATAATACAAGCATTTTGTGTACTGCTATGGCTACACAATCCTGTTTAGATCTTCACAGTAAAGATGATATCTGGACTTCAAGGTTTGGAGCACATATTCTACACACTCGGATTGGATCCCTTGAAATGAGCAGGACGGGATGATTAGATCAGTTTTCTCAATATGGAAATTTTGGTAAGGGATTACAGGGTTAAATGGAAGAGCCTAAACTTATAGCAAGGTCTACCAGATATGAGGTCAGGAAACTTCTGGTCTGAAGAAGGGTCTTGACCCGAAACGTCGCCTATTTCCTTCGCTCCATAAATGCTGCCTCACCCGCTGATTTTCTCCAGCTTTTTTGTCTACCTTCGACTTTTCAGCATCTGAAGTTCCTTCTTAAACATGGATGTCTGGTGCTTCCTTCTTTAAAGAAAATGTTGCGAGATCAATTTCATATATGAGAATGACGTATTTTAGTTAACTGAGCAGAGGGATAGGAGGAGCGGCAGGGAAATGGGATTTATCTGAGGATTGGCTCATCTGGGAGATACAAAGACTGCAGATACAGGAATCGAGCAAAAAATAAACTGCTCGAAGAAGTTAACAGATTGACAGCATCTGCGGAGGCAAAGGGATGCACAAGGTTTCCGGTCAGGATCCGGCATCAGTGCTGAGAATGTAGAGGAAAGATGGAATAATTTGAGAGAGGATAATGGTTCTTGCTAATAATGGAGAAAAAGAGGACGGAAGAAAGCCAAAGAGAACTGGAAAGGAATGCTGGGAGTGCAGTTTACTTGAAATTGGAAAATTCAATGTATCTAATGGTGGCTCACTAAGCAGAATATGAGGTGTTAATTCTTCTCGTTTGAGTTTGACCTCACTGTGGCAATGGAGAAGCCAGAGTACGCACAGGTTGGTTTGGGAATGGAAAATGGGGTTGAAATGACATGCAAACTAAAGCACAAGATGGCCACTGTGAACAGAGTGCAGGTATTTAGCAAAACAGTCACCTAATCTATGCTTGGTCTCGCCATTGCAGAGGTCATGGGCTGCAGAACTTGGGGTGGGGGGGGTGGCTGCAGTCCCCCCCACATTTTTGGCTAGACATATTTCAGTGTCTCCAGCTTTGGATGAGGCACGGCTGTGCTCTGAGCAACCTGGTCATGGGTGTTGGAGATCCGGGGCGGAGGGAGGGATGGTAGCAGATGCAGCGGCGGGGGCAGATGCTGACGGGGAGCCGGGGCTGGCCAGTGTTTGCCGGGCTGGCGAGCTGCTCGCTGCAGCTCCGGCCATGGAGCAGCCTCAGTGCAAGAGTCCCGAGCCTTCGGAGGCAACCGGGTTGAAGGCAAGGAGGAAGCGTTGCGCCACTGCCGTGAGAGTCTCTGCATTGAATTTGCCCTGGTGACCGGTATGAACCAGGCTGAGGATGTCCAGTGGCTGCTGGAAGTAGGTACCAAGCATTGGGTAGAAGCAGTGGAAGATAGTGACCTTCAAATGCGGGTGGTTGGAGAAAGCATCCTGCTTGCCTGCTAGATTTTCACTTACTGTAACTGCAGGAAAAATGTTCCCAATGTTGGGGGAGTCCAGAACCAGGGATCACAGTTTAAGAATAAGGGGTAGGCCATTTAGGACTGAACTGAGGACAAACTTTCTTCACCATGGAGTTGTGAATCTGTGGAATTCTATGTCATAGAAGGCAGTGGAGGCTAATTCACTGGATGTATTGTGGAGGTATAATTTAGTCATAGAGCGATACAGTGTGAAAACAAGCCCTTCGGCCCAACGTTCACACCCGCCAACATGTCACAGCTACACTACCCACTTTTGGTCCATATCCCTCCAAACCTGTCCTATCCCAGGTGGCGGCGCGACTCACGTTGCAGCGGCTCCTACAGCCTGGCTGTCTTTTTTTATTTTTTGTCTAGTTAAATGTAGTTGTTCGTGTGTTTTTTTTGTACTGTTTATAACTGTGTATATGTGGGGGGGAACGGGGGGGGGGGGGGGGGGGGGGGGGGAACGGGGGGGGGAACCTTTAAAATCTCTTCCCTGCACGGGAGACCCGACTTTTTCCCTGTCGGGTCTCCGTTGTCGTTGGGGCCTAGTACCGTGGAGCGGCCTCCGACTGGGCGACCTGGGGGCTGCAGTCACGGAGCCTGCGGAGCTGCGGACTTACCATCGTGGGGCTGGCCGGCCTCGGAGCGTGGGAGCGGTGGTGGATCGCCGCTGCGGCCCGACTCCGGGGCTCCAACTCCAGCTGCGGCCCGACTCCGGGGCTCCAGCTCCAGCTGCGGCCCGACTCCGGAGCTCCAACTGCAGCTTACAATCGGTGGACTGTCAGGATATCGTGAGTCCGCGGGTCAGGGGAGGGAGACCGCACTCTGGAGCAAGAGACTCAGTGCATTGAAATGTATATTTATAATGCATTTTCGATTTCTCGAAAGTCTTACTTTAAAAAAGTAAAGTTTCCACAAACATATACCCCTTTATTAATGTCATGGTTTGTTGATTCTAAATTCAAATCAAAATGAAATATACGTCCAAAGGAGAAAGCATACTTTCAAAATACTCAGATTTTTTTCCCCGAGCAAAAGATAATTTGTATGAATTTACAAAATCAGGAAATGTTACGATTATTTCTTGTCCCTTTTTCCAACTACAAACAAACAAAAAATAGCACTTGAAATTATAACACATTTTTAAAGTTTTTTTTGTCAAATTTTCTGTAGGCACTGGCGTCGATCCGGGTGTGGGGGGGGGGAGGGGGATGGGGGATATATCCCCCAATTTTTGAGGGGGGGAGAATGGCCTGTATTATTATCCCCAGTTTTTGGAGGTCAAGCAATAACAAAAAATAATAATCACCTGCTCCTATCTCTCATGCAAGCCCTACATTATCTTAAAAATACTTCAAACAAAAAACATGAAATCATACTTCTACAATGCACTAAAACATGATTTTAATAGATCAAATTTCAAAAAGTCCCAACAGTGAGGGGGGGGGGGGGGAGGCTCCTCGCTCCAACACCCTACCCCCACTCAGTCGCTCCACTTCATCGCTGGGTACCCCCAAGGCAGTGATCAGTGATCGCTCAACCTTTCCACTTTCAAAAAAGCTCCGCGGCCCCTGGAGGTGGCCATATTGTAGCATCAGGGGCAATAGACAAGATTGGGAGAGGTGCAATGAATCTTTATAAGAGGAAGCACGGGGATCCACAAACCTGTCTTTCATCAACGGGCCGGTGATGGGGAGAGTCAATAACTTTAAGATCTTAGACGTGAATATCTCTGAACATCATCCTGAACCCAATACATGATGCAATCATTAAGAAAACCCAACAATGCCTCTACTTTCTTAGAAGATTGGGTAGATTTAGTATGTTGACAAATACTCTCTTGAGCTAATACAAGTGTACAGTGGAGATCCCATTAACTGGTTGTATCATGACCTGCTTCGGCATTTTGAATTCCCCAAGAACAAAGGAGATTACCAAAAGTGGTGACACTCCCTCGGTCCATCACGGGTACTGACCTCCCCATCATCGACATGAATAGGTGATGTTCGGATAGGAACCCTTTTTCAGGCTGGGAGACAGGGTCTCTATCTCTGTGCTGTCCTGGGAGGATAAGACCTGCTATGCAGGAAGTGAAAGAAATGCAGAAGAGGGGCAGAGGAGAAGCCACTCTTCTTGAAGGAGCTTTTTTCAGATGGCCTGGAGTAGAAAGTCTTAATAGATGTGGAATTGTGAAGATGGAAGAAAAGAATGGCATCCTTACAGGGTGGCATAAGAGGTGAAGTTGAGTTAAACTGTGGGAGTTGGCCAGGTTCGCATCCTTGTTCTGGCACCTTGCACCGCTCTTTCTCCACTACTCTATGACTGCGTTTGTTGCTGCTTCCTGCATCCATGCGGAACTTCTCCAGTTTAATCACTTTTCCCATCAGCATCCACCATACCCTCAAATTCAACTAGGCAATTTGACATTTCTTTTGAAAGATCTTTATATCAATGGCCAAATTTGTCCGCTGAAATTCACCTAATGGTGGCCGATTAGAAAATGGGGAGATGCAACGAGACCTGGGTGTCATGGTACACCAGTCATTTGTAAAAGTAGGCATGCAGGTGCAGCAGGCAGTGAAGGGGGAAAGCGAATGGTATGTTAGCATTCATAGCAAAAGGATTGGGAGTTATAGGAGCAGAGAAGTTCTACTGCAGTTGTACAGGGTCTTGGTGAGACCACACCTGGAGTATTGCGTACAGTTTTTGGTCTCCAATATCTGTGGAAAGACATTCTTGCCATAGAGGGCGTACAGAGAAGGTTTCACCAGACTGATTCCTGGGATTGTCAGGACTTTCATATGAAGAAAGACTGGATAGACTCGGCTTGTACTCGCTAGAATTTAGATGATTGAGGGGGGTTATCTTATAGAAACGTACAAAATTATTAAGGGGTTTTGGACAGGCTAGATGCAGGAAGTGTGTTCCCGATGTTGGGGAAGTCCAGGGCCAGGGGTCACAGTTTAAGAATAAGGGGGAAATCTTTTTTTAGGACTGAGATGAGAAAAACATTTTTCACACAGAGAGTGGTGAATCTCATGGAATTCTCTGCCACAGAAGGAGTTGAGGCCAGTTCATTGGGCTATATTTAAGAGGGAGTTAGATATGGCCCTTGTGGCTAAAGGGATCAGGGGGTATGGACGAGAAGGCAGGTTGGGATACTGAGTTGGAATGATCAGCCATGATCATATTGTATGGGTGGTGCAGGCTCGAAGGGCTGAATTGGCCTACTCCTGCACCTATTTTCTATGTTTCTATAAACCGATGGACCCCCACAGCTACCTCATCTATACCTCTCGCTGTATTCTTGATGGGTAACAAAAGAACTGTTGGGATATACTTTTTTTTTGGTGTTCTTATAATTAAAATCTTTGCTATATAATACTAAAATGAAAACATTTTAGGATATTTTCAAAGAATGGGAAACTACTGGGGGGGGGGGAAAATTGTATTGGGCAACAAAAAAGAAATACCCTTAGGTAAAAAGTTTAATTTATCTTGAGTTTTTTGATCACTGAAACAAATCTTTGCAAAAAATATTCCTTTCGGGTGTCCTTCCAATTGAAAGTGGTGGTGAGTCTATTTGATCTGACTTTCTTTCCTTGAAAAAAATCTGCAAGCTCTTAATAAGGATTGGTTCATTAACAGAGCGAATACTAAAGTGTATATTCTATACTTGTAGAGTTTAAATTGTATTCCAACCTGTAATCCTTGGGTTTGACTCTGTACAAGCTTGTATCTAGATTAAAAAAAACTTAAATATCCTTCAGCTTCCATTTCATAAATATTCTGCTTGGGACCTCTAAGTGAAAACGCTTTTCTGCACTTCTGACCGATTTGCTGTGATATTTCAATGCAGTTGTTCTTGTGTTCTTTCTTTCATGAGTTGTTAAAGATGTGGATGCACAAAAGACAATTAAAGGGAAGTGATTACTTTTCTGTTGACAGCTTTTAATGTCTAGACACATTCAATCTGGCTGTGTAAAAATAAATTAAGATTTACTTTCTTATAAGGGAGCCAATTTCTTTGGATTGATTTACTGATATTTTTACATAAAACATGGAAGGCTTTGTTAATTAATTTGAATTTTGTCTACATTTTTCAGGTAATTTGGACCTGACTGGCCAAAGCAAGTCATTCAAAGCAGAGAACAATCCATGGGTTACACCGATTGCTGACCAATTCCAACTCGGTGTATCCCATGTCTTTGAATACATTCGTTCTGAAACCTACAAGTAGTAAGTAGAATAAATGATAATTGCTTCATTGAAAACTTAACTAAAGGATTCCTGGGTGTTAAATATGTTTATTCATTTGTCTTTGCAGTGCTAAATCTTTATATGTACCACTTACAGCTTAGTACATGGAAATTAGTCTGAACCTATTATAAAGTAGGCCTTATAATTTGGTCCAGCATGAAAGTGGATGTTACCTAAGAAAATTGTCTTGTTTTCCTCCACTTTAAGAAGTATTAAAACAGAACCTGTAAGATTAAGCAGGAAACTGCCAAAACATTTCATTGCACTAATGCATGGGACAATAAACAATCTGCGGAGATACATAGAAACATAGAAAATAGGTGCAGGAGTAGGCCATTCGGCCCTTCGAGCCTGCACCGCCATTCAATATGATCATGGCTGATCATTCAACTCAGTTAAATTACCACAGTTAAAATGCTTTAAATTCAACTAACAACTTAATTTTAAATCATGGAGACACAAGAGACTGCAAATGCTGGGATCTGGAGCAACAATTGCTGGAGAAACTCAGCAGTCAATCATTTTGTGTTGGGACCCTTTATCTGGGCAGAGGAATAAAGGGAAGATAGCAAGTATGAAGAGGTGGAGCGGGGAGACAAAGCTTCTGTAAGTGATAGCTCGATCCGTGTGAGGAGGGGTGGATTGGCAGATGGAGTCTGGTTGGAGAGGGAAAGGTAGGATTAGTGACAGAGCTGAGAGATGATGGGGTGGCGGCAACAAGGGGCTAGTGAATGATGGTAAACTGCTGCACCTTTGTACCTTTGTCGTCCTTCTGATCTACCCAAGTCCTCTCACACATACCCTTCTCTTCAAATCACTCCCCGCCTCGTCACTTTTCAGCCAGTTTCTTTTCCCTCCCCTGCCCACTCCATCTGTCCATCACCCACTGGGTGGCCTCCTCTCACTGTTGCCTCCTGCCTACCTTACCTCCCTTATTTCATTATGTAGGAAGGAACTGCAGATGCTAGTTTACACCGAAGACGCAAAATGCTGGAGTAACTCAGCAGGACAGGCAGCATCTCTGGAGAAAAGGAATAGGTGATGTTTTGGGTTGAGACCCTTCTTCAGACTGAGAGCTTAGCATTTAGTGTCCATCCCTCATTTGGTTCCTTGTTTCGCCTTCCTTTCCTCGAGTCCATCACCTGTCAAAGATTAAAACAATGATACTCAAAATAACATTGTAATAGCATACACTTAACTGATCAAAGTTCCAGTCGTATTATTCCACAATCTTCTGTCATGTAATATTTAAAAGGAAACTGCCCAAGTTCATCTTGATTTTGTAGAACCATGTTTTCTATATTTCCATGTAGTATTGAAGGAGATTATGTGACTCTCAGAGATTTCCCGTTCACTCATTAGATTTCCTGCCATCTCCCCATATCGCTATCAACACCTCCCACTCACCTACACATGAGGAGCAAATTACAGTGCTAAATTCATCTACACATCTCTGGGATGTGGGGGAAAAAAATGAAGGAAATCGACAGAATCCACACAGTACAAGGGTCACACAGGCACTACAGGAGGTGGGGATTGAACTCAGGGTGGTGGCAATGTGGGGCAACCACACTACCTGCTGCGCCAATGTTCTGCTCATCAACCGTATATCCCTGGACAGCTTGTTCTAAACCTTCACTGTCCTCTGACATTTAAATCTGCATTAACTCTTCACTATTTCACTCATCTTAAGCTTATGCTGCCATGGACAATGGGGACCCGGCATGGAGGGGCCACCGTGAGGGGGAGGGGGGGGGGGGAGAACAAAGAGGGGAACTTGGGGGTGGGGAATTTGTAACTTTGTAAGCAGCATTTTATGTGCGACTATTTGCATGCCTTGGTAGACAAAAGTGCTGGAGAAACTCAGCGGTGAGGCAGCATCTATGGAGCGCGAAAGAAATAGGCAAACGTTTCGGGTCGAGATGCTGAAGAAGGGTCTCGACCAAAACGTTGTGAGAAAATGAATAACTAAAAATAAAATTTTAAAAATAATATGTTAAATTTAAATGTATCAACTTAATCTCTTCTTCTCCTTTTGGTTGTTTTTTGAGGAAGCAAGATGGAAACATGGTGAGAGGCGGAATGGGAATTGGAATAGGGGGGATCTCAGTTAACCATATAACATATAACCATATAACAATTACAGCACGGAAACAGGCTCTCTCGGCCCGTCCAGTCCGCGCCAATCATTTGTTTTCCCCTAGTCCCATCTATCTGCACTCAGACCATACCCCTAGTTGAGCTATGATTACAATCAATCCTAGCATTGTTCTGATCTTAGAAGCAAGGAACTGCAGATGCCTCTTTAATACACAAAAGGACACAGCACTGGATTAATTCAGAAGGTCAGGCTGCAGAACATGGATGGGTGATTTTCTGGGTCGTGACCCTTCTTGAGACTCTGTCCACCCAATGGCTTTGTCTGAAGAAGGATCCGACCTGAAACATCACCTATCTATATTTGCCAGAGAGGCTGCCTGACCCATTGAGTTATCTCAGCACTTTGTGATTTCTTCTTGTAAACCAGCATCTGCAATTCCTTGTTTCTGCTTTAATTTACTTGGCTGGAGAACTCACAACTTCAAACATAGTTCAATATCAGTTCATATCTTTGGAGATATGAACTTCACTTCAAACCAATGAATCCAAGTTAATTAAATTTAGATTTGGGTAGAAAAAGGGAAGTATAGTACAGGAACATGCCCTTCAGCACATGATATCTCTGTCGAACATGATGCAAGATTTATTTGATCTCTTCAAAAGTAAAGTCAAAAGAGTTTATTGGCATGACAAGACAATGAAATTCTTTCTTTTCTCAGCACAACACAAGCATAGTAGGCATTGACTACAAAACAGATCATGTGTGTCCATATACCATTATATACGTAAATACACACATGAATAAATAAATTGATGAAGTGCAAATAACAGATAAAGGGGTATTAATGTTCAGAGTTTTGTCCGAGCCAAGTTTAATAGCCTGATGGCTGTGGGGAAATAGCTATTCCTGAACCTGATTGTTGCATTCCTCAGGCTCCTGGACCTTCTACTTGAAGGTAGCAGGGAGATGAGTGTGTGGCCAGAATGGTGTGGGTCCTTGATGATGCTGCCAGCCTTTTTGAGGCAGCGACTGTGATAGATCCCCTCGATGGAAGGGAGGTCAGAGCCGATGATGGACTGGGCAGTGTTTACTACTTTTTGTAGTATTTTAGTATTTTCCTCTCCAGGGCGCTCATGTTGCCGAACCAAGCCACGATGCAACCGGTCAGCATGCTCTCTACTGTGCACCTGTAGAAGTTAGAGAGAGTCCTCCTTGACAGAACCGACTCTCCGTAATCTTCTCAGAAAGTAGAGGCGCTGATGAGCTTTCTTAATAATTGCATCTGTGTTCTCGGACCAGGAAAGATCTTCAGAGATGTGCACGCCCAGGAATTTGAAGCTCTTGACCCTTTCAACCATCGACCCGTTGATATAAACAGGACTGTGGGTCCCCATCCTAGTCTTTCCAAAGTCCACAATCAGTTCCTTGGTTTTGCTGGTGTTGAGGGCCAGGTTATTGTGCTGGCACCATATGGACAGTCGCTCGATCTCTCTTCTATACTCATCCCCATCAGTGATACGTCCCACAACAGTGGTGTTGTCGACGAACTTGATGATGGAGTTCACACTATGATCGGTTACGCAGTCATGAGTATAGAGTGAGTACAGCAGGGGGCTGAGCACGCAGCCTTGAGGTGCTCCCGTGCTGTTTGTTATCGAGTCTGACACATTTCCACCAATACGAACAGACTGTGGTCTGTGAATGAGGAAGTCGAGGATCCAATTGCAGAGGGATGCGCAGAGACCCAGTTCTGCGACTTTGGTAACTAGCTTGGAGGGGATGATCGTGTTAAATGCCGAGCTGTAATCGATGAATAACAGCCTGACATATGAGTTTTTGTTGTCCAAGTAGTCCAGAGCAGAGTGGAGGACTAGTGAGACCGCATCCACCATTGATCTGTTGTGGCGGTAAGCGAACTGCAGTGGGTCCAGGTTTTTGTCGAGGTAGGAGTTGATTTGCGCCATGATCAACCTGTCAAAGCACTTCATCACCACGGACGTTAGTGCCACTGGTCGATACTCTTCTACCTGCACATGATGCATGTACCTCCATTCCTTGCATATTCATGAACCTATATGAAAGCTACAATCATATCTGCTTCCTCCACCAACCCCGGCAACTCATTCCACACCCACCACTCTCACTCTAAGAAAAGTACGTGATTATGTCACCCCTCCCTTTAAGCTATGCCCTCGAGTATTTGACGTTTCCACCTTGGGAAATGGTTCTGACTATCTACCTAAGCTTGACATCGTTTAATAAACTTCTATCTGGTCACCTATTAGCCTCCAATGCTCCAGATAATACAAACTAGGTTTGTCCCATCTTTCTTTGTAACTGATACCCATTAATCCAGCTGACATCTTGATAAACCTCTACTACACCCTGTCCAAAGCCTTTACTTTCTTCCTGTAATAGGGCGACTGCAAACGGTCCACACTAACGTAATAAAAAGGAACTGCAGATACTAGTTTGTTACCAAAGAGAGCCACAAAATGCTAGAGTAACTCAGCGGATCAAGCAGCATGTTTGGAGTTAATGGACGTGTGATGTTTCGCATTGGGCTCCTTCTTCACTGGACCACTGCTCCAATCGCAGCCTAACAAAACTTTTATAAAGTTGCAACATGACTTCCTAACTCATACTCAATGGCCCAGTGGTTGAAAGCAAGTCATACCGCTATGCCTTCTTTACCACTCTATCTACCTGTACTCCTACCTTTCAGGAGGTATAGACTTGGACTCCAAGATCCCTTAGTACATTGTAGCAATGTTACAAAATTTTGATATTGTAAAAATTAAGTCTGCAATTTATCCCATCAGATAAAGCATAAAAAGAAGTTTAATTTGACACCTAATTCACTTTCATATCTTCAGTATTAAAAAAGTTATGGCTATTTTCATACTCGGAAATTAGCATCTTGTTCGTCGCCTATCTCCTTCGCTCCTTAGGTGTTGCTGCACCCGCTGAGTTTCTCCAGCCTTTTGTGTAACCCTCGATTCTCCAGCATCTGCAGTTCCTCCTTTAACATCTTGTTCCCCATTACTTTTTTCCATTGACTTAACTCAAAAGCAGTGATCGAGGACAGTCAAAAGCCCATAACTTTCTTAAGAATTAAGAGAAAATGAAATTTTCAGTTATTATAGATTGAAGCATTCTGAAACAAATATGAAACAATCTTACTTGGGTGACCTGAAATTAAAGCATATAATTAGTTAGTTACCTAATTGTAGCTAATTACAAAATTCAATTACTAGATCTAAACAGCTATCCATATCTTAAGAAAACATAAACATTTTTAAATTTCCTTAGTGTCCAAATAACAGTCGCACAATAATTCACAATATGATTTTTAAATCTCATTTTCATGAATTTATAGGCCAAATTGAAGGAATTTAGGGTTTAATTCCCGTAAATTAATGGCCATTTAAATCAACTTGCGAGTGGGCTTTCGTGGAACGCGATGGATTGGAACGTTGCGGTTTGCGGGGAATTTAACCCTCAGTCGGCAGGAAAAATACTGCCGGTTCGTATATTTTTTTTGTCCCCTTTTCGCAACATGAAATTTTGATTAAAGGCTTCCTAAGAACCACGTTTTTATGTAAAAATAAACCGCGTACCTTCTTTTGTCCCCTATGTAAGGTCCGTCCCGTTGTCGGCGTTCACGGCTTTAGAATACGATTTTTAATTCACTCTTGCTAATAAATGATCCAGCGTAGTTTAAAAATAGCTTCATAAAACAAATGTTGGAGCGATTTCTCTTTAGCAACTATATCCCCTGAGATTGATCGATTTGAATTGTCTGGAGAAAAACAGCATTTTGAACCCGCCCCCCTCTCAAAGGCGCCAAAGTCGCGCACACGGGCAGTGGCAGAACTGCAGCGCTGCTAAAGGTAAGTTTTGTAACATACCTATACATTGTTAAGGGTCGGGCCATGAACTGTATACTTTCCCCTTGCATTTGATCTCCCGAAGTGTAACAGTTCACCCTTGTCTGGATTAAACTCCAACTACCATCTTTCTACAAGAGACCTAACACCACCACCTCCTTGATCTCAAAATGCCCTAACATGTTAATAAACCCCACACTGACTTTGCTGTTGTCTGGGTCATTTTCCTTAGTGAATACCGATGCCAAGTACTTGTTTAGTACCTCACCTACATCCTCTGACTCCAAGCATAAATTTATTCTTTTATCCTTGAATTGGTCCTATCCCTTTCCCAAGTTAGCTTCTTGTTTTTAATGTATGTATAATAAAATCTTGGTCTTTTCTTTAACCCAATCACCAATGGCAATTCATGGCCTCTTTTAGCCCTCCTTATACCTATACAAGTTTTTTTCTATTTTCGTTATATTCCTCAAATGCACTTCAGGGAACATACTGGTCCTAAACTCTGATTGGCTGCTCTTTCAAATTCTCCCACATGTTAGACATGGACTTACCCAATAACAGCTTGTTCCAATTTATTCTTTGCTAGCTCCTGCCTACTAATGTAGTAATTTGCACAACCCCAATTTCATGCTTTTCCCCCCCAAGATCCAGATTTATCCTTATTCAAACCTTTGTTTAAACTTTCGGAGTTGTGAAAAAGCAGCCTACCAGGGAACTGGGAGAAATTCAGAGACCAACAGAGGAGGACAAAGGGCTTAATTAGGAAAGGGAAAATGGAGTATGAAAGAAAACTGGCAGGAAACATAAAAACTGACTGCAAAAGTTTTTATCGATATGTGAAGCACAAAAGATTAGTTAAAACAATTGTAGGTCCCTTGCAGTCAGAAACGGGTGAATTGATCATGGACATGGCAGACAATTGAAAATAACTACTTTGGTTCTGTCTTCATAAGGAAGACATAAATAATTTGCCGGAAATAGCAGGGGATCACGGATGTCAAATGAGATTGAGGAACTGAGTGAAATCCAGGTTAGCTGGAAAGTGGTGTTAGGTAAATTGAATGGATTAAAGGCCGATAAATCCCCAGGGCCAGATAGGCTGCATCGCAGGGTACTTAAGGAAGTAGCCCCAGAAATAGCAGATGCTTAGTGATAATTTTTCAAAACTCTTTAGATTCTGGAGTAGTTCCTGAGATTGGAGGGTAGCTAATGTAACCCCACTTTTTAAAAAGGGAGGGAGAGAAAAACGAGAATTACAGACCAGTTAGTCTAACATCGGTAGTAGGGAAACTGCTAGAGTCAATTATTAAAGATGGGATAGCAGACGCATTTGGAAAGTGGTGAAATCATTGGACAAAGTCAGCATGGATTTACGAAGGGTAAATCATGTCTGACGAATCTTATTGAATTTTTTGAGGATTGTAACTAGTAGAGTGGATAAGGGAGAAGCAGTGGATGTGTTATAATCTGGACTTTCAGAAGGCTTTCGACAATGTCCACACAAGAGATTGGTATACAAACTTAAAGCACACAGTATTGGTGGTTCAGTATTGATGTGGATAGAGAATGGCTGGCAGACAGGAAGCTAAGAGTAGGAGTGAAGGGTCCTTTTCAGGATGGCAGGCAGTGACTAGTGGGGTGCCGCGAGGCTCAGTGCTGGACCCCAGCTATTTACAATATACATTAATGATTTGGACGAGGGAATTAAATGCAACATCTCGAAGTTTGCGGGTGACACGAAGCTGGGGGGCAGTGTTAGCTGTGAGGAGGATGCTAGGAGGCTGCAGGATGACTTGGATAGACTGGGTGAGTGGGCAAATGCATGGCAGATGCAGTATAATGTGGATAAATGTGAGGTTATCCACTTTGTGGCAAAAACAGGAAGGTAGACTATTATTTGAATGGTGACCGATTAGGAAAAGGGGAGATGCAGCGAGATCCGGGTGTCATGGTACACCAGTCATTGAAAGTAGGCATGCAGGTGCAGCAGGCTGTGAAGAAAGCGAATGGTATGTTGACATTCATAGCAAAAGGATTTGAGTACAAGAGCAGGGAGGTTCTACTGCAGTTGTACAGGGTCTTGGTGAGGTTACACCTGGAGTATTGCGTACAGTTTTGGTCTCCTAATCTGAGGAAAGACATTCTTGCCATAGAGGGAGTACAGAGAAGGTTCGCCAGACTGATTCCTGGGATGGCACGACTTCCATATGAAGAAATACTGGATTAGGCTCGGCTTGTACTCGCTGGAAGTTTAGAAGATTGGGGGGTGATCTCATATAGAGATTACTCAATTCTTAAGGGGTTGGACAGGCTAGATGCAGGAAGATTCTTCCCGATGTTGGGGGAAGTCCAGGACAAGGGGTCACAGTTTAAGGATATGGGGGAAGTCTTTTAGGACCGAGATGAGAAAATCGTTTTTCACACAGAGAGTGGTGAATCTGTGGAATTCTCTGCCACAGAAGTAGTTGACGCCAGTTTGTTGGCCATATTTAAGAGGGAGTTGGATGTGGCCCCTTGTGGCTGAAGGGATCAGGGGGTTATGGAGAGAAGGCAGGTACAGCGATACTGAGTTGGATGATCAGCCATGATCATATTGAATGGCGATGCAGGCTCTCGACAGGGCCGAATGGCCTGCTGCTCCTGCACCTAATTTCTATGTTTCTATGATCACTGTTCCAAAATGCTTTCCCCCTATAATGCCATTTATAGGCTAATTTCCCAATGCATTGTTCCAGTCTGGTCTCACTTCGAGTTGGATTATCCATATAACGTTTCAATAAACGCTTTTTGATACAAATCACAAATGCTGCAACATGTGTGCCTCTTGCACTTAGGAAGTTTCTGTCAATATTGGACATACAGTGCATTCAGTAAATATTCAGAACCCTTCACTTTTTCCACATTTGTTATGTTACATGCCTTATTCTAAAAATGAATTAAATTATTTTTTTTAATCATCAATCTACACACAATACCCATAATAAAAAAGTGAAACATGGCGTTTAGAAATTTTTCTAAAGTCATTAAATAGAAATAACTGAAATATCACATTTAATAATATTCAGTATAAGTATTACAGACCATTCTACGCAGTACATCGTGAGGCATCTTTTGGCAGCGATTATAGCATCACGTCTTCTTGGGGTATGGATGCTACAAGTTTTGCACACCGGTCTTCTCCCATTCTTCTCTGCAGATCCTCTCAAGCTCTGTCAAGGTTGGATGGGGAGGGAACGTCCATGCACACCTATTTTCAGGTTTGTTCCAGAGATGTCTTTGATCGGTTCAAGTCCAGGCTATAGCTGGGCCACTCAAAGACATTCACACAGGACTTGTCCACAAAGCCACTTCCTGTGTTGGCTTGGCTGTGTGCTTAGGGTCGTTGTCCTGTTGGGAAGGTGAACCTCCGCCCCAGTCTGAGGTTCAGAATGCTCTGGAGCAGGTTTCTCATCAAGGATCTCTCTGTACTTTGCTCTGTGCAACTATCCCTCGATCCTGGTCAGTCTCCCCAGTTCCTGCTGCTGGAAAACATCCCCACAGCATGTGCTGCACCACCATGCTTCACCGTAGGTATGTTATTGTCCATGTGATGAGCGCGTTGCTTGGTTTAGTCCAGATACGTGATGGCTTGGCATTCAGGCAAAGATCATCAATCTTGGTTTCATCAGACCAGGGGATCTTGTTTCTCATGCCTTTTGGCAAACTCCAAGCGGGCTGTCATGTGCCTTTTACTGAGGAGTGGCTTCCGCCTGGCCACTCTTCCATAAAGGCCTGATTGGTGCAGTGCTGCAGGTATAGTTGTCCTTCTGGAAGGTTCTCCCATCTCCACAGAGGAGCTCTCAGAGTGACCACCGGGTTCTTGGAGTCTTCTCCCTGACCAAGGCCCTTCTCCCCCGATTGCTCAGTTTGGCCGGCCGGCCAGCTCTGGGAAGAGTCTTGGTGGTTCTAAAATACGTCAAATTAAGAATGACGGAGGCCACTGTGCTTTTCGGGACCTGCCAATGCTGCAGAAAATTGTTTTATACCCTTCCCCAGATCTGGTGTCTCGACAAAATCTTGTCTCGGAGGTCTACAGACAATTCCTTCGTCTTCATGGCTTAGTTTTTTGCTCTGACATGCACTGTCAAACTGTTGGGACCTTATATGGACAGGTGTGTCTGCCTTTCCAAATCATGTCCAATCAATTTAATTTACCACTGGTGGACTCCCACTCAAGTTGTGGAAACATCTCAAGATTATCTGGAAACAGGATGAAGACAACCTAAGCTCAATTTGAGTGTCAAAGCAAAGGTCTGAATACTGATGTAAATGTGATATTTCCAGTTATTAATTTTTAATTACTTTGCAAACTTTTTTCTAAACACCTGTTTTTGCTTCTTTAAATTAAATAATAATTTAATATCCATTTTAAAGTAAGGCTTCTTCTTCTTCTTCTTGCATATGGCGTGCACAGCCTAAAGTTGTAGGACAACTTGTTCTATTATGATCTTATTTGATTGTGCACGACAGTTGATTGCATTCGTTAAAAACAGGACGGACCTTGTGAAGGTTGCAAATCTCCCACAAAATAAGGCTGTAACGTAACAAAATGTGGAAAAAAAGTAAGGGGTCTGAATACTTTATGAATGCACTGTATCTATACCTCTACCTATTGGGAGGCCTATTGTATAATTCCATCAAAGTGATTGCACCTTTTTTATTTTTGAGCTCTAACCATATTGCCTCAATGAATGAACCATCTAGTTTGTCTCCTCTGAATTTCCTGAATTTAGTGGTGTGGGACTTCAGGCATCTGTATTTCCTGCATGATGGTAGCAGTGAGAAGACGGCATAGCTTGGATAGGTGGATCCTTGATGATAGATGCTGCTTTCATGGACTAATGTCGATGTTTTTAATGGAGGGAATGGCTGTGCCTTTGTTGAGAATGGGCTGTGTACACCACTCTCTGCAACCTCTTGCATTCCTGTGCATTGGAATTGCCATACCAGACCATGATGCAACCAGTTAGGAAACGTTCTACAGTACATCTATAAACATTAGTTTGAGTATTCTGAGACATGTGGAATTTCTGGACTACGCCCAGGAATTTGAAGCTGTTAACTCTCTCCACTACTGATCCATCAATAAAAACTGGCTTTTGATCTCCTGACTATCCCTTTCTGAAATCAACACTTGATCTTGTTGACATTGAACAAGAGTTTTTTGCAGTAACCATTAAACCAGAGTTTTATATATATCCTGATTGCTAACCCACCCCTGATTGATAATGCAACTTTTCCACTTCTATTACTGTCCTCTTTATCTTGTCTGCTTTAACCCAGAATATTTGCCTTGCATTGAAATAACTACGATGAGTCTCACCAAGTTAAATACCTGTCCCTGCCTGTGTTTCCTTTCAGTTTAGTCATAACACCTCTCCTTCCCATCAGTCCCCCACTTAATGAACTGTTTGCTCGGGTTTCTGATCATACCTTAATGTTCGAGAAACTTTAAGCCTGTCCAAGGTGAGTGAATGTTTGGCAAGAGTAATCTATTTTTCCTGATGCAAAATGCAAAATGGGACACTCAGTGGTAGTTGTCCTTACATCAGATAGTAAAATGTTATTAAAAGGTTAAACTACACCACAGCCTGGAGAAAATATTATTTTAGTGTAATTAATACATACATTTGAACTGTGGTGTGTCAGAAATAGAATATTTTGCATTTGTGTAGTGAATGGTGTAGAAAGGAAAAAAAATACCCTTTCATCATGCCAAACAATATTTAAAACTGTAATAAAACCTTCTAGGAATTGTACATAATCCCTTGGAGAGTATTATTTATGCTGGAATTTATTGAGGGAACCAGGAGCAAACATTTTTATTTTGATATTTCTCATATATGTTAATATTTTCAATATTAATAAAAATTATGTTGTGACAAAGTGTTAGCCCTTTGGATGAATAGATTTTCTTTTGTCATCTCTAGCATTTGTAAATTTTTATATATGGCACTTTAACAATTATATATAAAGTAGTCCTTGAGTGCTTTTCTTGTTTAGTTGGTTTTACTGTGACTTCCGTCTCCTTGACTGAAACATTTCCTTCTCGTCTTTTAAGCTGTGTGAAGCTGAGAAGAGTATGGTTCTAATTTCTCTGCAGCCTCCCTGCTAAAATCACGCATATGCGCATTGCTCTGTAGTGAATAAAATGAAGCAAAACTTAAAGGCAGCTGCTTATTCCCAATTTTTTTCAGCTGTGTGAATATATTTTTTTTCAATTGGAGCACTTAATCAAGTTTCAAAGTGACCTTTGAATTGTAATCACAGCCTCAGAGGGTCTAAAGAATGCCTAGGATGATGACAGAAAACAAAATGATGGACTGTGTGAGTTTGAGCATTAGTGCCAAGAAAGTGCCCCTGTGATCTTGAGAACTGCAGAGGTCTGGAAATGGCAGTGAGAAGTGCATCCCACAGCACAGATATCAAAAGGTCATTATTAAATTATTTTTATGTGCGTTAAGCATCATTAACAAGTTTTCTTTTAAACTGGAAGAGGTTTTTTATTCGAATCCTTTCATAATATCATAATTTTGTCTAATGATTGTAGAGTAGTGATTTTGAAATTGCATTCTGTGGGAAGAATATATATCAGCGCGCAGATGCTGAATGAACTCTTGCAATCCAGGACAGAAACAAAAAAATAATGGAATCTCAAAGGAAGCTGCTTGATCTTCGGAGGGTGGGGGTGAAGGTGGAGATGAGTAAACAATGGAGAAACTGACAATATTGTGCCGGCATTTCTCAGCATAAAGATTGAGAGAAGGCAGGAGAGCAGAGAGAGGCAGGTTGGCGCCGGGCTCAGAAGTTGCAAATAAATCTTTCTGCAGCATTTGAATGCATTAATTCCTGCTGTGCATCTCTCCACAGATGCTGCATAACGATTGCTGAGGTGTTTTCTCTTTCATTTGACATTTCTGGCCTCTGCCTGAGATCAAGGTCATTTGCTCTATTAAAAAACGGCCATCTTCACACGATTTAATCAACTTTTGGCATGCTTTATGTTCTCTCCCAACTTGTTTGATGACGCGATAGTTAGCATCTTGCTGTGTGGAATGATTGTCCCCAAGAGTAGTCTTGATTTCAGAAAAATCAGGGCAAACATACTTAATTTGTGAATGAAGGTAACAGTACAGCTATCAAAATATTGTCAGCTGAGATACAGAGTGCAAGTTCTCTCTTCAGCTGCTGTCAGACTAACACCTATCAAGGGAAAAGATTTGACAAAGCATCACGCTGCATGCATTTAACATTTTGAAGAGACTTAGGGATTTGGAAGGGATATGTGCACTTCAAATCCCTGACTCTAATAAGTGATTGACAACAGGAAGACAGCTTATTGTATACAGCAGGGTCTTTGATCTATTGTAGACTGATGATATGAATGTTCTTCTAATGCACGTTCATTACAGTTGTTTTGAATCATTTTTGGGAATTTGACAATGTGGAAGTAAAATTATTTTGGATTGAATTAAATTTGAGCTTCAGTTTAGTAAGTATAAAACATCCATGGTTCAAAAGCCGTTACTACTCAGTATGTCATTGCTTATCCATCTGATTTAATTCCTGATGTACTTCGGGGTTTCTTTCTCTAACACTTTATCTATGGTGTTGTCCATTTGCAGTGTGTACTAATTTCAGAGACAGATGGTGAAATTGCTGCTTATGATTGCAATTCTAGTGAAGTATTCTTTTCACCATCTCGGGCAAATACACCTTTCCAAGATTCTTATTGCTTTATTGAAAGCTGCTGAGGTATAGAAACACATCTGACGGTTCTGATGAGAAGCAATTGTGCTGAATTGTTAATGTTGTTAATGTTTAATGCTTTCTTAATGCTGCCAAGCTTACTGTTTCCAGTGCAGTTATTACAACATAATAATTCCTTACCATTCAAAAACTGTTTATTTTGGTAAAATTGTCTGGCAGAATTTGGCAGAATTCTTTGAGGATGTGGCGGAGAGTTGATGTAGGATTTCCTGCAGAATCAGTGGATTTAGATACCCAAAAAACATTTGACAAGGTGCCACATTGAGTTTGATCTGTAAGTTAAGATCCAACGTATTGAATAAGCATGTTATATTAGCCTGGATTGTAAAGTAATTGTCACATAGAAAAAAAAGTGGGAATGAATAGTTGCTTTTTCAGGCTGGAGGATGTAACTACTGGGGTACCTTGGGGATCAACTCTTGGCCCCCAATTGTTTACTATTTACAACAATAGCTAGATCGGGGGGGGGGGGGGGGGGGGGGGAGGTAGGGGAAGGAAGGTTTCCTGGTTTTGCTGATGATAGGGAAATAGGTAAAAGTGCATTTATTGTCATGTAAATGAAAGTAGTCATATTTAGTATTTTGTTGCAAATCCCTTGCATGCAATGACTGCTTGAAGTCTGCGATTCATGGACATGACCAGTTGCTGGGTGTCTTCTCTGGTGATGCTCCGCCAGACCTGTCTTGAAGCCATCTTTAGCTTATGCTTGTTTTGGGGGCTAGTCCTCTTCAGTTTTTTCTTCAGCATATAAAAGGCATGCTCAATTGGGTTCAGATCGGGTGATTAACTTGGCCACTCAAGAATTGACCATTTTTTAGATTTGAAAAACTCATTTGTTGCTTTAGCAGTATGTTTGGGATTATTGTCTTGCTGTAGAATCAACCGCTGGCCAATGAGTTTTGAGGCATTTGTTTGAACTTGAACAGATAGGATGTGTCTATACACTTCAGAATTCATAATGCTACCACCATCTGCAGTTGTATCATCAATGAAGATAAGTGAGGCAGTTCCTTCAGCAGCTATACATACCCAGGCCATAACACCCCCACCACCATGTTTCACAGATGAGGTGGTGTGCTTTGGATCTTGGTTCCTTCTCTCCTCCACACTTTTGCTCTTGCATCACTCAAGTAAAAGTTAATCTGCATCTCATCTGTTACAAGACCTTTTTACAAGAACTGTGGTTGCTCTTTTAAGTACTTCTTGGCAAATTGTAACCTGGCCATCCTATTTTTGCGGCTAACTTATTTTTGCAACTTGCAGTGCAGCCTCTGCATTTCTGTTCATGAAGTCTTCTGCAGACAGTGGTCATCATCTCTCTTGACGAAATCACACATCACTCCTGAAGAAGTGGGCATCTGATACTGTTCTGTCTGTCGGACCATGTGCTTGGGGGGGTTTTCCTTATTATAGAGAACATTCTTCTGTCATCAGCTATGGTGGTCTTCCTTGGCCTGCCAGTCCCTTTGCGATTAGTAAGCTCACCAGTGCTCTCTTTTTTTTATTAATGATGTTCCAAACAGCTGATTTTGGTAAGCCTAAGGTTTGGCTGAGGCCTCTAACAGTTTTATTCTTGTTTCTCAATCGTCCTACATGGTTTCTTTGAATTTTCTTGCACAGCATTGGTCCTCATGTTGATAAACAGCAGAATAAATGTTTTCCAAAGGTGATGGAAAGACAGGAGGAACGACAGGGGCGAGCGGCTCTCTTCCACCTGAGCCAATACGAACGCCTCTGTATCCATGTGTCCCAAACAATATGGTGCCCTGAAATGGGGGGGGGGGGGGGGGGGGGTGGGCAATGTATAAACACTGCTGTAATATCTACATGTGAAACCAAAATGTATAAAGAGTGGCTTTATTAAAATCTGATAAGAGCAGCTTTTACCACATGGATTTTTTTTCCTATTACAAATCTCAAATTGTGTACAGAGGTAAATAAATAAATGACGGGTCTTTGTCCCAAACATTATGGAGAGCACTGTAGATAGATTAAATGACAGGGTGAATACTTGGGAAATTGAGTTTAATGTGAGGAAGTATAAGATTCTGTCCTTTGGTAAAAGAAGATTATCGTTTAAACAGAAAGAGACTGCACATGAGTGGTTAATTGGGATTTAGGGGTTCTAGTGCACAAATCACAAAACATTAGCAGGTAGGTCCAACAAACAGTTAATAAAGCAATAGGCATATTGGCCATTATTGCAAAGAGTTTGGGGATTATTGGGAGACTTTGTTACAGTAGTATAAGATACTGGAATGTCTGCAAGGTTTTGTCTACTTACCTTTTGTTTCTTTGGAGGTGGTCAAAATGGATATTATTCCTAGGAAGAAAGAGTTGTCATCCCAAGAGGGGCCATTCAGTTTACATCTGTGTTCCTTTGAGCTCTTTCAAACAGTTAAGACCCTAAGGGAGATTGAAAAGATAGATGTTGAAATGTTTTCACTGGTGGGAGAATCATGAACAGGAGTCACTGTTGCAAAATAAGGGGTGCTCATATAAAAACGATGTGCAGAGATATTCATTCTCTCAAAGGGTGGTGAACCTCTGGAATTCTCTGCTCCCAAGTGTGATGGAGACCAGGTCAGACATGGCGATAGATAAATAGTTGAAAAAATTAAAATTTGAGGGTTATGGTGAACTGGCACTGGATAGAAGTGAAGGCTGCAAGATCAGCCCAAGAATCAAACGAAGGTGGGGACAGGCCTTAGGGGATCTGGTCCTACCTTTCTTGTGTTTTCTTGCTTAGAATTATTAGGGAATATCCAAAACCTTATTTATAACTAACAAAACAGCTTTTGCACATACAGTAATTGAACACTGTATTTACATACTGATTTCCTAGTTTGTTCAACCTAATTGTTGCTAGTATTAATTTACTAACTAATGGGATCCGTTTGGGTCCCTTTCACACCGGGAGTCCTCTGGTCCCCCAACAGCAATCCTTCCCGCAACGCAATATTTCCACCACTCAGGCCATCCCCCTCCCATCAATCCAACCCCTCCCTGTCCCCCTCTCCCTCTGCTCCACCCATCTCTCCCACCTTGCCCATCACCCCCGGACTCCTTCGAACCCCCCTCCCTACCTCCCTGCACTTCCACTCTCCCCTCTCTTATCCCCCTCCCTCCCTCATCCCTCTCTCGGCCTCTCCCTCCCACATCCCTTTCTCGCCCTCGGCCTCTCCTCTTTTCTCTTTCTCTCTTCTCCCTCTACTATCTTCTCTTTCTCTTCTCTTATCTCCTCTTCTCATCTCTCATCTTTTACTCCTCTGCTCTACTCCTTGCTCTCTGCTCCTTCTTTTCTCTCCCTCCCCTTCACCCCCATCTTAAACTTTTACTCCTACCCCTCCTCCCTCCCTCATCCCTCTCTCCCCCCACCTCCCTTTTTCCCCTCTCCTCCCCCCGTGCTGTGGCCGGGCGCAGGAGCTCCCTCTCTCCGTGTAAACGGTGTTGTGCGTCAGGACCGCTGGAGCGCTCCCTCCCAGGACCCACGTTTCCCTCGCCAGCAGGTAGACCGCGGGCCGGCGCTGGCCCCCCCCCCATCTCCCCACTACACTCCATCTCCCTTTTCTTCCCCATTTCCCTCATCCTCCTTCCCCTCACCTTCCCATTTCCTGCCCCAGCACCTACCCAGGTCCAGAGCAGCGCCGGGGGGGGGGCCTGGCCCAGGGCCCTGAATCTCAGCCCTGGTGCTCGTACCCCGGGCCCGCCCTGGCTGAAGGCAGAGAGCCGAAGCCTCGGCGGCGTGGGCCATTGAAGGAGCGGGTTCGTGTACGGGGCTGGGTGAGGATGTGGGTGGATGGCGGCGGTCTGAGCCAGACGCCCGCAGAGCAGGAAGCTGAAGGCTGTTTTGCAAGGATGGCAGCGGCGCCACCCTTCACCATGGCGACTGCCGCCGATTGACGCGGACTGGCCAATCAGTGCAGCGATGGTGCTCGCGTAGCCCCTTCCTGACTGACAGTCGAGAGCAATTAGACAGCAATCTGCGCATGCGCGTTTTTTACATTTTTAAATATCTTTTACAATATACCATGATCAACGAAACCTGTTGAACTCGCAGCACTGGAGAAAGGTGAGTAAACTGGTGGAAAATCGTAGCACTAACGCATACACGTATTTTGTGCTAATAGAAAAATCACGTAAACCGGAACAGTATAAAACGAGTTTTTTAGTTCCGGGTACATAGATAGATTCAATCAATGCATAAGATAATTTTACACATCATGTATACATAGATATTCGAGCATCTGGGGCGCTGCATATGGCTTGTCCTCTGTCCTACCATCTGTTTTTTCTGTCTTTTTTTAATTTTTGTTTTGTTTGGGGTATGTTTTTAGAGATTATTTTTCTGTATGTTTGTGGGGAGAGGGGGGGTAGGGTGAGGGGGAACTGTTTTGCAGTCACTTCCTGGCCGGATGCGACTATTTGCTGAGTTGCGACCCTCCGCCCCCCTCCTTCGTGGCCTACCAACTGGATTGGTGTGGCCTTTCCCTCCGGAGACCCGGACCCGAGCTTCAGCAGCGGCGGCGCAGGCGCTGGATACATTGCGGAGTGGGCGATGCCTCCCTGGGATTGCTGTTTGAAGATCCCGGAGTGTTGGCCAACGCATCAACATTGCGGAGCTGTGGTTTGTAAGAGCTCCCAACCCGACGGGCGCTGACCAACATCGCGGAGTCCTGGGACTTTTTGCCGAAGGCTGCCAGCGTTGAATCTCCTCCAGTCTCGGCCTGTGGAGGACTTCGGGAGCCGTGACCCGGTTAGGAAGTAGCCCGATTTGGAGGGCAAAGAGCCGCTTGAGGATGTTTCTTCTTCCATCCGACGTCGGAGTTCCATCCTTCCGGTGAGAGGGCTTGAACATCGGGCCACCCGTAATGGCGACTGTGGAGGGCTCGGGGGGGCCCCGACACAGGTGAATTCGAGGGAACATCAACGTGAAGGATGACTGAACTTTGGTGCCTTCCCTCACAGTGGAAACTTTTTGGTACCGCTGAGGGGATGTTTTGTGTTATGGACAATCATGTTCTGTGTTTTTTTAATTTATTTTTTTTATTCGTATGGCTGTATGGGTAAAAGGCATTTTGTTTGTCTAATAACTTGACTATGGACATTGACAAAACCAAGTTGAACAAAGCAAATTAAATCAAATTCATGAAATCATAAATGCTTTCGCAACCTACCTCATGATGGGGGTCACTTTCATCAAAAGGTTTCCTAATCTATCATTGTTCTTCCATAAACTTGATGCCTTCTCAATAAACGGGCAATCCCATTTTGTCATTTGATACAGATGAGATCATAGAAGCTGGAATAAGTCTTCTGTGCATCCATGAAATGCAATTATGAGCTTGTAAGAATGATATTAATTACAGAGAGACAACATGGTGTAATATTTTTTTGTTAATACAATAAATATTTAATGCCCTGTAACTCTCTATTTTGAGGTCTTCATTTCCTGGAGCGATCAGATTCTGTGGCTACACCTTTTAAACCACTTACCCTACTTGTAATTGAATATTATCATATTATAAATATTAGGCCAGGCCCAGAGCATCTTTTATTGAAGATTAGCCATACAAAGATTGGTAGAATCTCCTGTGTTGGAACTGTGTTTAATGAGAATCTAAACTGTTGCTTTGTTAATTAATGTTTGCCCAAAAAAAAGGGTTGAAAGAGCACTTGATGTCATCGCAGAAGAAGGACCGGACAGTGTCAACTGGCAGCTGCATCAACCAAAGTCAGTTTGCTAAGCCATTGCTACAATTGTAAGGATATAAGTTCCTAAAGAAACTTCCCCCACTATTGGGCAGTCATGGTGGCGCAGAGTAGAGTTGCTAGCGAATGCAGCTCCGGAGACCCAGGTTCGATCCCGATTACGGTGCTGTCTGTACGGTTTGTAACGTTCTCATCTCACCCCGTGACCTGCGTAGTTTCACTTTCTTTTTCCTCCGAGATCTGGCATACTTCCACATTCCAAAAGACTTACAGGTTGTATTGTTAATTCACGTGTAAATTGTAAAAATTGTCCCCTAATGTCGGATAGTGTTAATGTGCGGGATCGCTGGACAGCGGGGACTCGGTAGCCGAAAGCCTGTTTCCATGATGTACTCATCCACACATCCCAAATACACATCAGCTGCAAAATAGTGTGGCGGGGAAAACTTGGGCTGGGGGTGATGGGGATGCAGGGAAGGAACAGCTAAATTATCTGCTGTGTACCTACCTCATTACAACCCATGATTTGTCTGCCTGAAGAGGGCCCATGCTGCACTAGTTATCCCCCACTACAATAAAAAGTGGCACCGACAACTCATACTCCAGTGACCAGGTTTAATGCCTCTCTCTGTGATCAAATGGTTTTTCACCCAGGTACACCAGTTTCCTCCATTGTGTTTGGTAGGTTGATAGATTTAAGAGAGTTAGATAGAGCTTCTAGGGGCTAGTGGAGTCAAGGGGATATGGGAGAAGGCCAGTCACAATGAATGGCGTGCTGGCTCGAAGGACCGAAATGCCTCCTCCTGCACATATTATCTATATTGATTTGCTCCAGTAATTTGTACTCTGTTAGTGTTAAAACCAATGTAGAAGGACTGGAGAGGTGCTGTGTGTAGTTGATGGATGCAAGAGGAACGAGGATTGAAGCGCAGATGAGTGCTGGACAATAGGTGCAGTATTCAGGGGCAGGAGTCGTATCTCCTGGCTGTATCAAAGCAACTTTATTTAATACCCTGTTGAGGTTTCTAAGAACCCAGGCATTAAAAATAGCCGGTTTCAGCGATTGTCGTGGAAGGCACTACTGTCCGAATGGACACACTTTCATTGTTGCCCTATGTGATCCTGATTGTCCTGGTATTCTGAGGTGTCACATTGTTTGTGACAAGATCATAGATGGTAACCTAAAACTCCTATTTATGTCACAAGGGAAGAAGTGGTGCTAGGGCTTAATC